>CAKAOJ020000190.1:917500-1075000 GCA_916701645.2 Sebastolobus alascanus
CATCTAATCCTTCCCAAACCTTAACCATGTGTTTGTTTATAGTAACTATGATGATGAAGTTCCTCTAACCTTAACAAATAATAATATGCATAATATTGACAGATATTATTCTTCCCCTGTTAGGTGTGTTTCAGTCCCGGCTCATCTGGGCCATCTTCTCTAAATACAGAGCTATAAAGAGTTGACTATGAGCAATTTCTTAAAAGCCTCTGTTGCATAGCTTTACAAAATACTGGTAACAGAATTCCAAATTCTAAGATCCCTGTTACAAATTCGAATTAATTATTAGTTGTCAGTTTACAAACATTAGGCATGTAATTTATATAAATGAAGAACAACAACAGCCCTAAAATTGAGCCTTGCGGAACACCTGATTAATGTTAGTAGGAGGTCGGTAGGTAAATTGATTTTGACTGTGTACATAGCTGGAGAATCATCGGAGGGCGTATAAATAATACTGACCCGATATGTTGATCTAACTCTTCTGGAATAACACTGGAACACAGAGATGAGATGCATTGCTGCCCATGTGTTTTCACACAGTTGTATCAGTGATATTTCATGTGACAGATGTTCAAACAAAAGGAACAAACAGACAGAGGTCAATCCTAGCCCTTCTTACTGTAGAATCTCGCCATGGGGGACAGTGATGGATTTATTTTGAAGTTCCTCTCACAAAGCGGGACGGAGTCGAGGTTAGTAATAGCAGAAAAAAAGGGGGGGAAATGGGATTGGCGAGGTGACGTTTTTATGGCTGATTCCTAAAGCGGTGACGGCTGGTGGCTGCAGCTGGACACGCAGAAAGCTGTGGTCACGCTGCTCTGGCTCTTTTGATTGAAACATAAACACCTTGAGAGATGAGGGCGCACTCGGGATCAAGCAGGGCAAAGTAGGTATGGGGGGAGTGTGTGTGTGTGTGTGTGTATGTGTGTGTGTGGGAGGGAGGTTTAACACAAGGCCGACTGCCCAAAGCAGCTCAGTACCCCCCCCCCCCTCCCTCCTCTGGGGCTACTAAGGCCCCTCCTCCCTGCTACTTGAAGGGATTAAAAATTGAGCATGTTCTGTACTCTTTTGGAATCTCTCAGAGGCCTTAGTCATGACTAGGTCACTCACTGCCATCAGCTATTCCTGCTATTCTCAGCACTGTGCACACAAACTGTACTGATATGTCACAAATTATTTTATCCGGAGCATACCGGCATATTCTCTGGTGTCAGGCAGCTAAAGATGAGTCAGTTACTTTTTAATATCTCGGCTTGCATCCTGACTTAAGGTTTAAGATTTAACACGCTGAGTTATTTCGATTAAAAATAACCCTAATTCAGCAGCTAATAACTAAGACAGGCAAGCAGACTGATACTGGACCTCTTTCAGCACCAGACTGTTGCACGGATAACGTGGGTAACGCGGGTAACGCGGGTAACGCGGGTAACGCGGGTAACGTGTGTAACGCGGGTAACGCTAGTAACGCGGATAACGTGAGTAACGTGTGTAACGCGGGTAACGCTAGTAAAGCGGATAACGTGAGTAACGTGAGTAACGTGGGTAACGTGGGTAACGCGGGTAACGCGAGTAACGCGGGTAACGCGGGTAACGCGAGTAACGCGGGTAACGCGGGTAACGCGGGTAAAGTGGGTAACGCGAGTAACGAGGCTAACGCGGGTAATGTAAGTAACGTGAGTAACGCGAGTAACGCGGGTAACGTGGGTAACGCGGGTAACGCGGGTAACGCGAGTAAGTAACGTGGGTAACGTGAGTAACGCGGGTAAAGTGGGTAACGCGAGCAACGAGGCTAAAGTGAGTAACGCGGGTAACGCAGGCAATGTAAGTAACGTGAGTAACGCGAGTAACGCGGGTAACGTGGGTAACGCGAGTAACGCGGGTAACGCGGGTAAAGTGGGTAACGCGAGTAACGAGGCTAACGTGAGTAACGCGGGTAACGCGGGTAACGTGGGTAACGCGGGTAACGCGAGTAACGCGGGTAACGCGGGTAAGTAACGTGGGTAACGTGAGTAACGCGGGTAACGCGGGTAACGCGAGTAACGCGGGTAACGCGGGTAAGTAACGTGGGTAACGTGAGTAACGCGGGTAACGTGTGTAACGCGGGTAACGTGGGTAGCGTTGGTAGCGTGGGTAACGCGGGTAACGCGGGTAACGCGGGTAACGCGGGTAACGCGAGTAGCGTTGGTAGCGTGGGTAACGCGGGTAACGCGGGTAACGCGAGTAGCGTTGGTAGCGTGGGTAACGCGGGTAACGCGGGTAACGCGGGTAACGCGGGTAACGTGAGTAACGTGGGTAACGTGAGTAACGCGGATAACGCGGATAACGCGGGTAACGTGGGTAACGTGGGTAACGTGGGTAACGCGAGTAACGCGGGTAACGCGAGTAACGCGGGTAACGCGGGTAACGCGAGTAACGTGGGTAACGTGGGTATGGCGAGTAACGCGGATAACGTGAGTGACGTGAGTGACGTGAGTGACGTGAGTGACGTGAGTGACGTGAGTGACGTGAGTGACGTGAGTGACGTGAGTAATGCGGGTAACGCGGGTAACATAATGATTTAAATGAGGGATATTTAAGTGGGAAGTTGATTTATATCCTCTTATTTACAGACGTCTCTTTATACGTCCATGGACACAGACTCACAGGCGTTTTCAGTCCAAAATGGCGGCAGCACTACCGCAGCGCCATCTAGCGGCTGTTGTCAAAAAAGCACCAGAGTTTCACCTCTTTGCTTCTAGACTCTTTGCTATATGCAAGTCCATTGAAACGGTCTATAAGCGTGTTCTGGCTCCTAAATCAGCAGTGTTAAACATTTGACATAAGAGAACCTCTCGGCTTCACCGTGAACAATCATCACTACAGCTGTTTAAACTTCACCTCCTCTCTTAGGTTGAAATTAAAAAAAAAGATTTAAATCCAGTGCATGTCCCCTCCCCTCACTGTTACCCCTGACAACCACTGACACCCCCATCACAACCCTCACAGTGTGTTGCTCCAGTGTTCCTCTAGCTTACATATCATTTATTGTAGCTTTGTTGTATATTGTAAATGGTAGGTGGCATTGGTTCATGCTTTATACTTGTCCCTATAAATATAATGATTAAATAAATAAATATGTCTACGCTGGTGGTGTAACAGCTTCAGTGTGTACTTTCAGATCAGCACCAGTACATGTAGACAAATACGCATCAATACAAGATTGAGCTAATGCTGCAGAGCTCTGGTGACTGAAAGACCTTGTGCATCAATCCTGAGAAGACATGTACACACACACACACTCCTATACGTGCATGTGCAGTATGCCATGAAAGCCTCAAGCATGCATGCTCCCACACACTCTGCACACTAGACCAAATAACACAGGGCTTCCGTAAGGAAATCAGATGCTTTTAACAATTCTTTACAAAAATTGAATAAAAAAACATGCACAGGTGTTACATAGAAAAATAAGAACAGAAAACTACACTAAAAATACTTTATAGCAAATATTTGAAGTGAATTCAAAAACAAAGTGTTTGGTAGGTATTTTGGAGGAATATTAGTGTGGAATTTCACAGCTAAGGTGTAAAGATTCATAGTTTCACAATAACACTTCTAAACACCTACATGAGCACTAGATGCAGTATGTATAAAAGAGCTGTGGAGCTTTTAAAGTACAGCCTGCAGGACAGAGATGGTCCTGATGAACTGAGTGAAACAGACAAATGCATTCAATCAACCTACAACTGATAAGTCCAGAGAAAAGATCTACCTGGATCTGGATCCTTATTGGAACCAGCAATCTGAACCATATCAATGAGGCCTACCTGTAGTAGATTCACTGGTTTCATGTGTTTAACTTACTAACAAAGACAGTGTTGGAGATGATGCAAAGTTAGCTTACAGTACATTTTCTATTCATTTGTTTTTATTCTATTTTCTGGAGGGTTAACTGTGCCTCCTGCTGTAACTCCTATAGGAACCAGCCCAACATAGTGTTGCAGATATTCACAGTTACAGACTTCAGCCAATAGATGATAAGGAAACCTATTCCAACAGAGAAAAGAGACGATCCAAGTCATTTCTTCTTGTCTGTCGTCATCTTGGAGTGATTTTCATCTTTGAAAGGCAATGTACTGTAGGTGTTCACTCTATTTATAGCGCAGAGAGGTCACTTTCTTTTTTCTTTTCTTTTTTGAATTGCATATTTATGATGCTGATTTCTGTGGGAGCTATTTGTGCTCACGTTCGCTGCCTGTTCTGTTCCATTCATTCCAAACAGTAATGCTGTATCATCAGGTCAGCAGCAGACTGACGGACAGCTCCTGCTGCTGAAATGAACTAATAAACTTACACAATTAATAAAACAACTTCATTTAAATGAAGTAATGCTTTTAAGTGGCAGTAGGCAACAATTTTTTGGCATAATTTGGCAAAAATCCCATAATAACCTTTCAGCATATTGTAATTCAAGTGTTCAGAGAGAAAACTAGACTTCTGCTCCTCATCATGTCTCTGTTTTCAGGCTTTAGAAAAAATCTAGCCCGTGACGGCAGATTTTGACCAATCACAGGTCATTTCAGAGAGAGAGAGCGTTCCTATTGGCTGTGCTCCGGTCATGTGACCAGAACTTGGCTTCCTTCAACAGATTTTGCAATGGCGGCCGCGTCACAAACTTTCTCATTTTCCAGCTAATCAGTAACTACAAGATGATTCTGAGAACATCTGAGGAGAGAAATAGTCATTACAGTAACCGAATATTGATTCATATCTGATCAGCGCTGCCTAGTTTGACCGTTTGGTCGGAGTTCAGAGTGATTGACAGCCGGCTCTCATAGACTGCAGCTGGGCAGCGGACCTTGTTTTCCTCCGGTAAGTGAAATCCTTCAGATGCCGTTAGGAGCACCGGAGGACACAGTAGGACACAGAGGAACAGGATTTAACTCAGGTTACCTGTTTCATGTTCTACTGTCCCCATATAGCGGCCGGTTTCTAAAAATAACGTTTTTAAATCATATTTGCACCGATCTCGCATACTGCAGCTTTAATCAGCAACAGCATTATGTAGTCAAAACAGAAATTGTAAAGGAGAGACACACTGGCTGTGTTGCACATGACAACATGATAGATTTTTTTGCACAGTAATCAAAACTTCATATCCACACCAAGCTCTATACCGAATCATGGTGTGAATCATCATGTGAGAATTAACCTGTAATAGAGCACTCCAGAGAGCACAGACTGAAGCACACAGTGAGCAGCTACAGCACACGTGCATAATCGGCAATACGTCGACGTGCAATAAGATCATTATTTTCCTCATTTCAGCTGCAGCAACAAACACAAATCAGCCTGAGAGTGCAGCTCCCCCGAGGCAAATCTGTGATTTGTGATATTGGGCTATATAAATACAATTGACTTGACTTGACTTGCAACAATGCAGCAGCAGAACAATAAAAGTCCTACAGAAGAACAGCTGCGATTAACTGACTCAAAGCAAAGGCAACATACAAAAGGACAGAGGAGATAACAATGAAATCCAGTTACCACATTTCTGAAGTTGGAGCACCTTTTAGCAGCTTTTATGAGCCCAAAGGATTTATGGGAAATGAGTTTTTCATTTTTACATTAGCACCAGCAGTGATGTGGCAAACAGTCGTCCCTACAGGCTCGCAATGTCATGTTGTCATGTTCATGTATTAAATAGACCATTTTAACGGGAGGTGTTACATTGAAAATCAATACGAGATGTCTGTTGTTTAGGTGTAAAGTCTGAAAAACACACGTATTTGCTTTCTTTGAGACGAGAAGCTTGATACCATCACCAGCAGTCTGCTGCCGTAGCTTCTGTTTAAGACACTGAGGTCACGTCTGTATTTCTTCAAGGGATTTGGTGGCTTCAGTCTTTGGATAAAACTCTTTACATGGTGGACGGGCTGATTGCAGTATCTTCAGACAAAGTATATTTACATTAGATTTAGAGTATAATAATATTATTAATAGAGCTGTCAATCGATTAAAATATTTAATCTTGATTAATCACAAATTAATCACACATTTTGTATCTGTTCTAAATTAACCTTAAAGGGAGATTAGTCAAGTATTTAATCCTCTTATCAACATGGGAGTGGACAAATATGCTGCTTTATGTAAATGTATGTATATATTTATTATTGGAAATCAATTAACAACACAAATCAATGACAGATATTGTCCAGAAACCCTCACAGGTTCTGCATTTAGCATAAAACAATATGCTCAGATCATAACATGGCAAACTGCAGCCCAACAGGCAACAACAGCTGTCAGTGTGTCAGTGTGCTGACTTCACTATGACTTGCCCCAAACTGCATGTGATTATCATAAAGTGGGCATGTCTGTAAAGGGGAGACTCGTGGGTACCCATAGAACCCATTTACATTCACTGATCTGGAGGTCAGAGGTCAAGGACCCCCCATTATTTAGTCTTCTTCACCAGCTAGTCTGACCTGGTTGGTACCGATGGATTCATCAGGTTTTATAGTTTCATATGATACCAGTATCTTCACTCTAGCTCTCAAGACTGAGCTGCTACAACCTCTGAAAGATTGATAGCGTTAATGTGTTAAAGAAATTAGTGGCGTTAAAACAAATTTGCGTTAATGCGTTAACTTTGACACCTTGTTTTCATGTCTGCAACCATGTTACTTGTGTTGCTGCCTGTCTTATGCATATCAGTGAAAGCCTATTACAGCTACAGAGCATTAAAGTTCATATCAGTAAAAATGACCACATTTCTACCCGTTAAAAACGTCTATATGCAGCCGTGCTCCAGATATCTACTTATATGTATTTTCTTCTTCTTTTTCATGTTCGTAAATAAACAGAGGCAGGGAAGAAGAGAGCTGCTCCTTCTCTTCAGCAGTGACAGTGAGAGGGAGAGAGAGAAGAAAGAGCATGTCACTTATTCCCTCCATTAGCTTCATTAGTGCGGGAGGATGAGGCAGATTAAGACCGCAGCGGGTTGGATGATGATGCGATTTGGCAGGGTTATCTGTTATTTCAGGCCCGGCCATTTTGGCGCCTCTGTTTGGGCTGGGTTATAATGTGATGTGATGCCGGGGCCCTCGGGGGCCGCACTGCTGTTGCTACCAGCCTCTCTGATTAAAATGTTCTCGCACCAGCCAGCCTCAGTCTGGATGCCCTCACGCCCCCCTCTCATTTCAATCCAGCACCGTGTAGCTTTCACTTCCCATCCCACATGATGTTTCAGCGCGGTGCCAGGGATTTTAAGAGACAAATTCAGGCCAGACACTTCACGTGCCCACACCTGAACACTATCCAGTGTTAGGAAAACGCTGTGGAAAAGGTGAAGTAAAAATAGAAAAACAAAAAAAATACTCCATTTATCTCCAGAAAAAGTTCAGCTTTCAAAATACTGAACTATTAGCTGTAAAACGCACATAATTATCTCTCATCAAACGGAGAGAATGGTTCCTGTCAGCATTAATCTGTGAGAGTTATAATTCTGCTAATCATGCACCAGTAATAGGTTTTTATACATTAATGTAAAACAACTTTTTATGGTCACACAGCCCACAGTGAAACGGAGCCACTGCATGTAACCCATAGTGGGAAGCTGCTGTACAGAACCCAGGGATAATTATTGATTAATAATTGATTTTGAAGGTAAAGTTTGACATTTCGGGAAATATGCTTATTTGCTTTCTTGTCCGTAGTTAGATGAGAATTATTAAAAGATGTCAGAGTTAAAGCAATAATAACACGATAACGCAAATTAATTTTAACGCCACTAATTTCTTTAACACGTTAATGCAACTTGCATTATTTAGGTTGTAGTGGCTCAGTTTTAAAGCTAGAGTGAAGATACTGGTATCACAGTAAACTATAGAACCTGATGAATCCATCGGCACCAACCAGGTCAGACTAGCTACAACGTTACGCTAAATTTTGGCGAGGAAAAACTGTCATGGCCATTTTCAAAGGGGTCCCTTGACCTCTGACCTCCAGATCAGTGAATGTAAATGGGTTCTATGGGTACCCACGAGTCTCCCCTTTACAGACATGCCCACTTTATGATAATCACATGCAGTTTGGGGCAAGTCATAGTGAAGTCAGCACACTGACACACTGACAGCTGTTGTTGCCTGTTGGGCTGCAGTTTGCCATGTTATGATCTGAGCATATTGTTTTATGCTAAATGCAGAACCTGAGAGGGTTTCTGGACAATATCTGTCATTGTTTTGTGTTGTTAACTGATTTACAATAATAAATATATACATACATTTGCATAAAGCAGCATATTTGTCCACTCCCATGTTGATAAGAGTATTAAATACTTGACTAATCTCCCTTTAAGGTACATTTTGAACAGATATAAAACGTTTGAAACGTCTTTTACAGTCTAACTAAACGTATTTAGGAGCTCTAATCCACTGACACAACTCTCATGTCCGTCCGGTGAATATGAAGCCAGAACCAGCAGCCGGGGAACAGCTAGCCCGACTCTGTCAAAGGGGAACAAATCCACCCGACAACACTTCTAAAGCTCACTAATTAACATATTGTATCTTGCTTGTTCCATCTGTACAAAAACAATTCGCTGTTTAACGAGTTTTAACTATTTGCTGGCCGACGCCAGTTGCCAGGCGACCAGCAGAGGCTCCAGGAGGTTACTGGTTCCTGTCAAAAAAGAGTCCAGTACATAATCCTTTGTTTACACCTTGTTGTTGTCTGGATTTAACAAACAGAATCTAACATGTTAATTAGTGAGTTTTACAGGTGCTGGTTGGTTTTCCCTGTTTCCTCTCTCTGCTGTCTGTAGCTTCATATCTAGTGTCCAGATATAACAGTGATGTTGATCTTCTCATCTTACTCTCACACAACAAAGCTGATATGTGTATTTCCCAATATGTCAAACAACTCTGCGTGTGCACGGCTATCCTGCACAAACCTGCATGTCTTCTAAATGTTGATGAAATTACTCAAAAAATGATACTATACACCAGAAAGATGCAATAAAGCACACAGATAGTGAGGTTGTGTATCAGGATGTAAGTAAGTGAGGTCAGCAGCAGACTCTGAACTCTGTCAGTGTCTTTTCTGATGTGAGTTTTCTGCCAATACGGCTTTTTCAAAACAAATATCATTTAAATGTGACCTTTACCAAGCCAACGTTAAATCAGGAATCGTGTTGAGAAACAGCATTTAGACCTGCATTAAACACTCAAACACTGCATCTGTATTGACAGAGTGTTATTAATATCTAAATCAACTTCAATAAAGTGCCTTTATGAACTTAAATGAATGATAAAAGTGTCCTGACTCTGGACTGTGTCAGAGTACCGAGGAAAGATTAGGTTTAGGTGACAAAGATGCACACTCTCCTGTTACACTTGTCAGTCACTGGTGCATTGTGGGACATTGTGGGCCGGTCTCCCTGAGGACTCTCTCCAGATAATGAGACAGGACTAATGCCACTAATTGGTGCTTAAATGAATGGTGTCTGCTTATTGGACAACTTCATGTATAAAGAGATAGACCACACCGCTGTACTCACTGTGGACACTTAACTCAGCACAACATCTCCCTCCTGCAGAGATCCTGATATAAATAAAGTAGAAGTGTGAAGCCTGAGGGTTCTTCCTGTTCACTTCAGTGTCGGAATGGGCCAGACGCTGATTCATGGAGCTCTGAATGCGGTATATGATGCTCGGTGCCTCTTGGGATTCTACCACACACAGTTACTGGAGGATCCAGTCAGCCCAAATGCTTCACTGATGACAGAGGTCAGAGGAGAAGGGAACGATGGGATGTGCACAAGGATATCTGAGCCCAAAGCAGTCTTGAAATGGATGAACTGCATCGGGGGCCAGACTGGCTCGCAGTATTAACAGGACCATGAAGCCACCACAGCGGGCCAATGAGCCTCAGAACCGGACCTTTCTCGCTCTAATGAATCTCAGTTAATGTTTCTGTCTCTTGTTATTGTTCGCATCGAACCTACTCGGTCCAGTTTAAATAAACTCTGATTTGATTGAAAGATCCAGAACAAAGATTGTCCAGTATCATAGTACGGAGCCAGTTCAACATCCCCAGAGTATCTTCTCCTTATCTGGCTTAACTAACCCTAACAAGGTAAATCAACTCAGGGTTTCTCCATCTGGATATGAGCACGTTCACATAAAGGGGTTTGCAGCATCTGTCCTATCACAGACATGGACAAGTCTACTGTCAGCAGAGCGGCATGATTTCAAAGGAAGAGCGAACTATAATATTAGACACATATGGAGAAGTTAAACACATAATCAGACTGAAAGTAACACAGCTGAAGCTGCTAAATGCAAGAAGGACAGCTGGTGAAAGAAAAACATTGCTGATGTGTGAATACGGAAATTAACAGACTTATTAGTTTAACGGAACACTCAGAAGTCAGATATAGTCGTCTGGATGGGGCAGTGATGTATAAATTACTTTCAGAAGAGTAATGGATTACACTTCATTATTCCCTTTGACAACAACGGGGCGTGTATGACGATTTCAGCCTTCTTTCAGCTGCGTCCCGTCTCCGGCGGTGTGAAACAGACTTGAGAGCAAGTAAAGAAATAAATATAAAAACATAATTCAAAGCATAATTTCTTATTTTCTTTGGTATTTTTGTCATACACAGATATGCAATGATGATTACTGGATAATATGTATGTTGATGTTGTCCAGTGTCAAGTCTCTATTTGATCATGTGACAGACAAGACGATATGATATACGGTAGCTAGTTTAGGCTGAGCACATCTGCAGGCGGGCGAGTAGTCATGGCTTTCAAACATAAAAGCGGCAGTAAGTAACCAAGGCCCGTCATAATGGCGTGCACTGGGGCCCGTCATAACCACAGCTCACAAAAAAGAGGTTTAGGATAAGAATAGGAAATGTTCTTGCATTAGGCCCATTGTGTCTCCCCTTGAATTAAATGTGCTGTAGAGTTGCTTGCTGGCCTGCTACTCTTGCAAAAACCTGCTCGCAGGATTTCTACAGTGATGGCAAAGATTTTGTTTCAATTCAACACAATAGAGAGTACGTGATGGAACCCAGAAGGACCTGTGTGATGCTGCGGAGCCAGCACAGCGTGGATGGAAATCATTGTGGGACATTTTTAACATCTTGCTCAATATGCTTCTATGAATTCATGTAGTTGGAAGACAAAAGAAAGAGTCTCTGTTCTGTTATGGTGAGTTGTGCCGGCTGCAGTAATCTATAGAATTGTGGTAGAAAGTGCTCCAACTCAGATAGCTGCTTTTGGCAGCTTCTTACCAAAAAACACAATATAGATATTGCCCCATATCAGTCAAAGCCTTCATACACCATCAACTTGCAAAGCAAACATAAAACCTTTTGGAAATAAAGAAGCAGACTGTGAGATGGGAGCAGAGCGGACTGCCTCCAGGCTCTTGTTTATTTCTGCTACTCTGCCTGCGGCTAAGATTCCAGATGGCTTTTATACTCTTTCACTTCACAGAAATCAAATGTTTTCTCCAAAATCTTTCCCATGGCAACCACTTTTCCCTTCAACATTTGGCTCCAGTGACCACTCCCTTCATACATAAAAAGCTCTGTTCAATTAAAAACAATTTTGCGTCGGGGAGATAAAATGTTGAGTCAAAAGGAGCAGGAACCTACAATAGAAAAAGAAGGGGAGAGAATGACAGCGCCGTAAAATTTCCTCTCCTATTGAGGGACAATAATGTGCCTCAATAGGAGAGGAAATTGACTGTGTAAAACTGAATCATTACTATGGCTGGCTTTCCTTTGTAATGACAATATGTGTCTCTCCACATCCCATCAGCGTACACGCCCCTAAAATGACGCCAGGAAATGAGTCCTGAAGATGACTGCTGGCTGCCGATGAGAGTGATAGAGGTGACAACTAGAGGATCACTACAACCTATTAACTCACAGAGCAAGGCTGGGTGTGAGCATTGTGTTGGGATCCTTGAAAGGAATCAAGACAAAAAGGCAAGAACTCACACAGGGTTTCAGGCATGGCGGTGAAAATGAACACGATCATGTGAGTGGCGTGCCTGAACAGATTAGTGTTGAACAAGTTGAATCATCAATAGTTAGAGGCTCCGACAGAAAGAGGAACTCAGTTCTGTCAATCATCTACCACATCAATGCATGTCAACACTACTGAGATGTAATTACTCTCCAGTGTACCCAATATGTTACCAAAGAGTAGCATCAATACATTTATGATGATGGACACTGAACTTGTGTTCCTTAAAAACCATGAAGGAACAGGCTATAGTACAATATACTCTATAGCAGTAACCCTGTTTACACTGGCCTGGAAGTCTATCCCAGTGTGCATTGGGGTTCCTGTATGGTATGGATATACAGTTCAACCCCACTGCCAAACAACAATGTCAATATTGGATATTTCTACAAAATCACACAGATTGTAGTTATTATAAATAAACGTAGTACATATTATGGTTAAGTGTAGCCAATGAAAAGAGTTGGCTAACGTTAGAGGAAGAGGGGAAGCCCTGGTGGCATCGGGGTTAAGGCATAAGAAACGTTAAATGCAAAGACAGCAGTGTAGACATGCTTGTGCACAAGTTTCTGTACATGCTACTGGGCAACTGTCCACACTAACTTCTGCTCGAACGTGCCAACGGAATTTACATCATGCTGACCTTCGCAGCTATACAGACAGTATCCAGTCAGTTTGCCCTTATACACCATATTCACACCCACACCTACAGGACATTTGGAGTATCAAATTCATCTAACATGGAAGGGTTGGCAGAGTTGACAGATCTGTTTAACAAAACCAGTCCAACAGCCAATAAAACCAGCCCAAAAAACAGCCCAACAGCCAATAAAACCAGTCCAACAGCCAATAAAACCAGTCCAACAGCCAATAAAACCAGTCCAACAGCCAATAAAACCAGTCCAACAGCCAATAAAACCAGTCCAAAAACCAGTCCAACAGCCAATAAAACCAGCCCCAAAAACAGCCCAACAGCCAATAAAACCAGCCCAACAGCCAATAAAACCAGTCCAACAGCCAATAAAACCAGCCAAAAAAGCAGCCCAACAGCCAATAAAACCAGTCCAACAGCCAATAAAACCAGTCCAACAGCCAATAAAACCAGCCAAAAAAACAGCCCAACAGCCAATAAAACCAGCCAAAAAACCAGCCCAACAGCCAATAAAACCAGCCCAACAGCCAATAAAACCAGTCCAACAGCCAATAAAACCAGTCCAACAGCCAATAAAACCAGCCCAACAGCCAAGAAAACCAGTCCAACAGCCAATAAAACCAGTCCAACAGCCAATAAACCAGCCGAATGAATATCCCAGCTGAGTTCGAGTCCAGCTGGGGACAGTCGCTGCACCCCTCTTCCCATCATTTCCTTTCCTGCCTGCAATAAATACCCAAAAATAGACCAAAATAAACTTAAAATTCAATCGCAGTTCGTCCGACTTATTCATTTAATGGCATGGCATATATTTCTATTAGGTCCTTGTCAAACTTTCCCCACTACCATCGTTTCCAATTTTGAATGCTGTCAACAGAGATAACAAAAATGTAAGTCATCAGTAACCAGACAGTTCAGTTTCTACTCAAACTGAATCTGTCATTCTGTTTTTATTGTATAATATCTGCAAACCAGTGACAATGAGGATCTCCGCTAAATAGTATAGGGAGAAGTGAATCTCATGAAACAATAAAAACTAAAATACACCCCAAACAAAGGACCAGTGTGGAACTTTTTGGGGATCTATTAGCAGAAATGGAATATAATATTCATAACTATGTTTTCATTTGTGTATAATCACCTGAAAGTAAGAATTGTGTTTCCGTTACCTAGAATGAGTCCTTCATATCTCCATAGGGAGCAGGTCCTCTTCACTGAGTACCGCCAGTCGCCATCTGACTTCTGTTACTCCTAAAGTAGTGTTATTATGGTATGGATGGCCCTTGAGGGAGGTGAACGGCATTACCAATGTTTTGCACTCTGCTGTCTCACGTTACTGCAGTCTTAGAAAGGGAGGAGTGAGCGGAGGGGAACTCAGTTGGTTGCAATCTGCAACCACACCACTAGATGCCACCAAATCCTACACACTGTCCCTTTAATGAAGACAAATAATGTACAAAGGACTATAAAAAACTCAGCAGTAGAATAACAACCAATAACAGAGCAGTCGGAGCCACATCAGCCCGACCATCCAGCAGTAAAGCAACGCTGCTATATGATCTCGTCCTGGACTGTGTCTTCACCTCAGAGGAACAGATCTCTCACTCCTTAAATTCATTAGCAACGCCTAATAGATTTTCTTTCTTAATTATTCCTCTATTCAGTAGAGTCTTCCTTCATTCTCTGCTGTGAGATTACTACAGTTGCTGATATGCTGCTATTTTGGAATCCATTTTTCTGTAAAGCACACCGTGACAATGTCCCACTCTCCCCTCCTCAAGCATTTTTTTTTGTTGTTGTCAGTTTGAAACAAGCGGCTGATTAAATATGAACAATGATGCAAGTTTCAATTCACAAATTGGAAAAGCTAATCCTCTGCTTAAGATTTCCTCGGGGTAGGAAGATTGAAGACTCTGCCGAGGGAGCATGTTAGGAAAATTGTGCTCTACGAATTTTCTGCAGGCGTATGGAGGCATGTGTTCCAGTGATCTAGGTCAGATCACTGTGTGTGTGCGTGTGTGTGTGTGTGTGTGTGTGTGTGTGTGTGTGTGTGTGTGTGTGTGTGTGTGTGTGTGTGTATGTGTACTGGTGTGCAAAACAAGAGAGATGTGAGTACAGGTGGATATATGGATGTGTGACTGCGTGCTCTGGTGAAAATCTAACCAACACGCTATTTCATTTGCAGTCCTTGAAATGATGATTTATTGAGAAGGCGTCGCTGTGGGTGACATTCAGGACGGGCCTTTCTCTCAATGTCAGAGCGCCGTTTCATCAGGATGAGCCTTTCTTTCAATGTCAAAGCTGCGTTTCATCACACTAACCGATATCCACTTCCTCCGCATGTAATTAGAGAGGCTTTTAATTAGAGCTGAGCTGAATGATTGCTCGTTGTCCGTCATGTGTGCAGTCCACCACCTCCGTGCAGCAGAACCCACTGAACCTGAGCGATGAAGCAAAAAAGGAAACGGAGAGACTTGCACAGGTCATGAGAATATAAAGTGTCCATCTGCATATATCTAGCCTGGTCTCAGTAGCTGATGTGAGATGATGACTGGTGTGTGATGTGAGAGAAATGTTTCCCTACCTGATGAGATTATAGGGAACATCAACTCTAATGTCAACCAATAGTTTTTGTTGTTGTCTCCTCTAAATCAAAGCCACGGTTGTCTTTGTTTTCTTGAAGGTATAATATGCAGGAATTTTCCTAAAAAACAATATATAGACTTATACAAGAATAAACCCTCTCAATCTTCACTATGCCCCACTAGCAGTGTGTGGTGGTGTCTGTATCTACTGTATCTAACATCTGTATCTAAGCACACAGCCTTTGGGCCCCACGTGGGGGTGTAACCCTCAGCCAATAACAGGCCCCGCCCCCTCGGTGTCTGATACCGAGGCACAAGTCCCCCTTTAGCTCTGTCAGATACAAAGCGGCCGTATTTGACGGATGAGGACGGGTTGTGTGTTCATATGTCCATGATCTCCAGACAGCGTCTCCCTGCTGCTCTGCCTCTCAGTGAGAGCAGAGAGGACAGTCTGCCCTCCGGCTGCTGTCATTCTAAATCCACCAACGTGGCACCTTCAGAGGGATGTGTGGAGATGTGTGGAGATGTGTGGAGATGTGTGGAGGTGTGTGGAGGTGTGTGAAGGTGTGTGGAGGTGTGTGGAGGTGTGTGGAGGTGTGTGGAGGTGTGTGGGTGTGTGGAGATGTGTGGAGTTGTGTGGAGGTGTGTGGAGATGTGTGGAGGTGTGTGGAGGTGTGTGGAGGTGTGTGGAGGTGTGTGGAGGTGTGTGGAGGTGTGTGGAGGTGTGTGGAGATGTGGTCGTGTTTATTTGTGCTTTAGAATTTGAACCGCCATGAAATATTCAGGGCATAACGTTTTATTTCTCTGATTCACTTCTTTGTTCTCACTAACGCCGCTCCCTCTCTTCATTCACTCTATAGCTCGCTCGACCATCGCTGCTCTCTCTCTCTCTTTCTCTCTCTCTCTCTCTCTCTCTCATTGAGCCCAGAAGGAGCCAACTTTGAAAGTAGTGTGTTGACAAACAGCAACCGACAACAGATACATATTATAGCTTTAAAATAATGAATGTCTTCATATACAGATGGAGTATCAAACATATTCTCACTCCCAACATCTCAAATACTGACGCTTTGTCAGTAGCCCTACGCTTCAAACTATAACCCTCTAGGTACCCTTCTAGTTTTGGACGTGTCAGAGACGGTGTGTCAGTGCATCACATGCATAGTGTCCTTTCAAAATAATCTTCAGTCTTCACAGGAAGTTATGTTTAGACAACACAACCACTTACGTGAGTCGCTAGTCGGTGAAGTTAACGTTCCTAACCCTACGTGACAAAATAAGTCAACGTTGACTTTTAGTTTCACACGGGACACAGACAGCGATCTCCTGGGTGAACGTCCTGTGTTTGTTTAAAATACAAATTGCTTCTCATTGAGTTTCTGTGAAATCACCATTTCTCCGACGTTCCTACGTTCACCTCCGCCCCTCAGTTTCCATCTTAATTCAGAACTGCTCAGCCATCAGTCCATTTAGCTTTCTTCTTGTGTTCATCAAACAGATATTTAAATGTAACATTTAAAGGGACGGTATGTAAGTTTCTACATGTATAAATGTTTTTTTAATGTTTTTTATTGCCAGAGTGTGAACAGGTTGTTACCTAACCTAAAAATCGTGTTTTAATGTGAAGAACCCAGGCCCGTTTATTTGGGAAAATCCAACGGATGTGACGTCATGCGCGCTCGCCTTTACTCTCTTCAGCTCCACTACAGCAGTTTGCAACCATAGCTAACGGTTGGTTAGAAATGGAGTCCGCTAACACCAACAAACAACCAGCCCCCACCACAACTCAGACTCCAACACAAACTCCACGGAAGCACAAAAAAAAACCAACCTTAGTTATAGCTTATGAAGCTCATCTGTTAAACAGGAATGTGACCGACGTCGGGGGAAAACTAGGATCAACATCGGCCAGGCCTTTGATTCATGGAGAGACCTTCGTTTGCTTTCAAAACGGACCCTGAGCTGGCAAAATTCCTATTGGACAGGTAAACTAACATTATTGCCAAACATGTGAAATATATAGTTATATCGTGCTTTTAGCTGGCTAATGTTGCCAACGTTAATCAACATGATGCCTATCAATCACGTTCAGTCTCGCGTGTGTCGCCTCACTGTTTTGACCGATGCTCGCTCGTGTCTATAGTGCGAGCACGAGGACGCTGACTGTCGTTGACTCAACAGCCACAGGTGTCACTGTTAACAAGCAGTTTCTGATTCTTACATAGAGTCCCTTTAACAACACAACAACCCTCATGTATTAATGTAGTAATCATCCACCGGTACTGTAGTCGCTCCATACACCACATCATGGGCATGATTGTATGATGCATTTGAACTGATCGTATCGTATCTTTGTTATAATAAGATTGTTTAAACCCTTCTCATATGGAAGTGCACAGACACTCGTGACTGAAGGAGAGGATAACCAATGAGATGTTGAGAATCTGGAGGCTCAGGGAAACAAACTGCTCATCTTTTAATGTGACTCAAAGAGAAGAAAACACAAAATGCAATCTGTAGCCTATCTGTGATGGAAATCATTTTGATTTGTGTCCTCAACACGTAATGTGCTTTCCAGAGTTTGAGCTCATTTCACAAAGTGACATGATGCTGCTCAGATGACTCCAGCAACAGTCTCCAGAGCAGAGGGAGCTCACAGCTTCTCCCTGATGAAGCCATTTACCAGAGCTGATGGAACAGCTTCTTTCTGTCACTGAGAACTAAGCAGAAGGCAGAAGGAGGAGGGGAAGGCAGAGAGAGAAACAATTAGCCTAGGGGTCCTCGGGATCATAAGGAATAATTTGAGTGAAATTAAGTGGCAGGTTTAACAAGCAGGGATAATTTCACTTTTCCCTTCTTCCTGGGGGAAATCTGCCCTTTAATTGAGTTAACACTTTTTGTTTGGCAAACACTCCTAAAGCAGGCCAAGACTGCCACTGTGTCTCATTACCGACACCCAGAATCGGTGTCAGCGCCCAACCATCTCCTACCATCTCTCCGTCTGGCCTCCATATTCCTTCTCTTCCTCCCCCCCCACACACCCTCTCCCTCAGGTTCTCACTAAAGTAAAAAACTCACAACAGTTTTAAATAAACACCTGTTTTACTACAATCATTACTGACTGATATAACACAACAGTGAAATTAATCCTAGCCATGTCATAAAATATTTTACATTTTCTCTGTACAATCTGTAGCAATCAGTCTGGTAGCTGTTGTGATATTTCACTAGTGAAAACTGTGAGCTGCTGGTAGCGCTAGAGGAGGAGTCACCAGTCAGGATTCATACTCTGGGGACCAGGAATGTCTGTTATGTCTAATGTCTATATCCATCCCATAGTTGTTGAAGTATTTCAGTCTCACTGACTGACTGACGGACATCACCATCCCCAGAGTTAAGAAGTTGGTAACATGTTGAAAAAGAGTGGTGAGTAAGAAACAGAGTTTAAAGGCACAGATGCGTAGCTACTATTGTACAGTATCAGACTGCGGTTACACAGGAAATACTTGTTGGCAGGATATACTGTATTCTATATTCTATATACCCTGTATTGGTTTTAGTCTCTTCAGGGGATTTGATGATAATACAAATAAAACAACACCAGTGTTGTCCTTTAGGGAAACAAAAATATAATTAAATAATTAAGTAAAATAAATTGTGAAAGTATATGAAGGCTGAGAACATTATGATATATATTGCACCTTTATAGACTTGTTTTACTGTATTCTACACACAATGTACAGCTTTATTCTGCACTTTAGTCTATTTTTAAAAAACTCTCTACCTCAGTTCTTATCCCTCGTTATATTCCATATTTGACATTTCTTAATCCCCTGGTCTCTATATCTCCTATATGTTATTATCCAGCACTATATCACTTTTTGCACTATATTCACATGTTCAATAGTCCTGTATCTCAGTTGTTACCCTACACTATATTCATTTTTAACAGTTTTTTCATCTCCTGGTATTTTTATATCTGGTATATTTTTTATACTTTGTACTACTAACTTGTGCCTTTTTACTAATATGTTTGCACTATGGAACTGAGATGCTGGAGACTTGAATTTCCCTCGGGATCAATAAAGTTACTATCTATATAGGTTTGTGATGTCCATCCCCATGCTCTATTATGTCTCACAAGTTGCTGCAGCAATTTTTGGGTTGATACCATTTGTTACACAGATTTGGTGCTAAATTTAACCATTTTTTACCACTGGAGAATTGATAAAAAATGATCAATAATCCCTCCAAAATACCACATTAAGACACCAAGACCTTGAGGAACACCATAGAAAAAGACATGCTGTGATTTGGGATCAGAAACTTTTGAAATTTGGAGATTTCTGCAAGAATTGTATTTTTCAGTGATTGGATGACGAGAACTTCCTGTTGTGTAAACTGCTCAGAAACCCCCTTATTGTTAATCTAGCTAGGAAAGCCATCCATCCTCTGAATGCTCTAGGTCTCTAGTTTGATCCATCCATCCTCTGAATGCTCTAGGTCTCTAGTTTGATCCATCCATCCTCTGAATGCTCTAGGTCTCTAGTTTGATCCATCCATCCTCTGAATGCTCTAGGTCTCTGGTTTGTGAATGAAATGTCTCCTATGGGGACTAACATCATCACACATGAATACAGTTGGACTCATTGGATCCACCAGAGTCTCAGCTTTACAGTGATACACAATTTATGGAATTCAACACTGTTTATGGACCCCAGTATGCAGAAATATTCAAATACACCATTTTAGAATAGGAGACAATAACACATTTATACTGTATGGAACAACCTGCATGTGATTGACCCTTTTGAAAAATGGCCATGCCAGTTTTTCTTCACCAAAATTTAGCGTAATTTTGGAGTGTTATTTAGCGACAGAATAGCGGCCGTGCCTGCTGGCGATCTTTGGTAGTGACATCCGGATTGGTGCATATATGTGAGTGACATCACCTTTAGTCTCTTCAAACCAGTGAGAGGTGCAAAGTACAAGAACACAAATACAGACAAGTGACTGGTTGATCAACAAATCTTCCCTGAATGTCCTGTTTGGTGCAGAACAGTGAAGAATATGTGCAGTGTTTTATCCCCCCCCCCTCCACCCTCTGATGCTGAACACTGAGAACATCCTCACCACTTTGCTGCCTGATCATTTACCCCACAAAAAAAACATCTGTTGACAATACCTCCCATCGAGTCCATCGTGGTCCATTACTGGAGCTACAGAGAGAGGCGTGGGTGGTAGATTGTTGTTATTTGGACACCATCCACCCCCACCCCCAAACCCCATTTCCCCCCCCACTCAGTATCCTGCAGGCTGTCTAATAATGTCCTGGAAGCCTCTGTGGTGGGGATATTGAGCAGTACAGTAGATGAACAATGGGAGGGCTGTGTAGAGGATGTGTGTGTGTGTGTGTGTGTGTGTGTGTGTGTGTGTGTGTGTGTGTGTGTGTGTGTGTGTGTGTGTGTGTGTGTGTGTGGATGGTTTGAGGGGTTGTTATTGTGAAACAGAAGGAAAGCAGTGGCGCCGTCACAGTGCCAGGCAGGACCCAGGATAACGGAGAACTCAATGGAGTGTTAAATGGGAAATCATCTGTTTTCAGCCACAGATTTAATGTCATTGCTGCTCTCACTCTGCTGCGCTCTGCTGTTTCATTCGTTGCTGTTCTCCCCCTCCTGCGTCTCTTTACTTCTGTGTTTTGTTTTTGTCCAACCCCCCCCCCCCACAACTCTGCACGTCCAAATGTCACACTCCCCTCTCTTTGCAGTCTTCTCCTGCCTGTCTACTTTCAATTCTTTTTTCCGTTTCTTTCCCATCCATCCCTCCGTTCTGTCCTCCACCTCATCACCTCATCATGCCCCCCCGCAGGCCCTCGGGTCAACTTGTGGGCAGTTTTGCGCCTCATGTTCACAACGGGACAATCACGTCGTCTCTACGAAACACTCGGAGCGTCTCTCAGCGGGACGTCTCCATTAGCAATTTGACGAGACGACCGGAGACAACCCTCAAACTTGGAAAACCCCCATCGCTGCCTCCACCAGACACGGATGAACTCATCCATTTACAGCCTCCGTTAATGGCTTAACTCATGAGGAAAGTCATCAAGCGTCGTGGCTTTAAAAGAGGCTGAGCTGATTAAAAAAAGTTCCCGATTTGTGATTGTTTTTTTTGTATTTTTAAAGCACACAGCCATAAAGTCGGACCCTTTCTCCTGCACAAAGCGCTCGAATGAGTTTGTGATTCAGCCGGAGCTAGCAGCACATTCATCCTTCCAGAGGAGCTAATTGATCCTCCATACTCTCCCTGTGTTTTATGAGATTGGAGGAACAGAACTCCTCTCCTCTTAAAGAAAACAGCATCACCTCTTCTATCCTCAAAGACAAAGTTACATCCAATAATGAACTCCAACAGTTCTTTGTTCTTAACTGCTGCAGTTGTAGTTTTTTGTTGAACACAATTTCCCTCGACCTGCCTCATCTATTTTTACTCCGGCTAGTGATTTCATTTCCCAGACTGTAGAAAAACGTGAGATATACAGCGTCTTAAATCTTTATTACATTAATCATACATACAGGTACAAACATGAAATGTGACCTCTGCATTTAACCCGTCCTCAGCATTAGGAGCACCTCAGGGTTCAGTGTCTCTTCAAGTACACTTCGACATACAGACAGCAGGAGCCGGGGATCGATTAAAGGACGACCCGCTCCACCCACTGATTACTCATTGTTGCCAAAAACTATTAAAAGCATATTAATGAGCCTGTTGCCACTGTTGCACTATGTTCATTACTATGAGCACATTTTGATCACACACATGTGGATTAACCCACTGCTGGAAATAGTCCCTAAAAAATGCACTATATCCTCCCGTTTGAGTGATTTTTGATGAAAACTACAGTGACCAGCTGCATTGTTTTAAAAAATGAAACTATAGATTTGTGAGCCAACCTGTAACAGAACAAGTACCGATGGCTCGAGAGCCAGAGACGATGTAAAGTCAGACAGCGAGAGACGAATTAACACATTATTGGTTTCATGGGAGTTTTTGGTAACATGAGACATATAGAATGACAATGGCCTCATTCTTTTAATGTGAAATTTTGCAATCTTTGAAAAAGTTGTGAATAATTATGTAACATTGATTCATTATTAGAACCATTCTATCACATTAACACTACTGTCTCCTGTTACAGTATTTATTTGGGATCTGAACAGTTCCCAGCTGAGATATCATTACTGTGATCACACTTTCTTTGTACAACTAAAATAAAATCTTAAAACGGGTGTTTTCTTCATGTGGATTTGGCAGCTGAGTGTCTTCTGTGGGTCGGACATACTTGGTTTTGGGAATCTCTGTCATGGATTAGAATTTAATTAGATGTTACTTACAGTTAAACAGCATTTAATTGGCTCCGTATGAATGTGGCGCACCATGTGTTTAACAGACCTTCATATTAAATGAATGTGTCTCCTATATGAAATCTAAATCAGCACTTAGAAAAGAGAAAACTGAATGGCATGGAATTCAATTCATTTGCTGGCTTTCAAACCTTTGCTTGTAAAATAAATATAATAATCTAAAGGAGTCACTAAAAGAATGAGACGTTTCTCTTGTGTTCACTGCGGAGGATTCATCAACTGTACATCCCTGTTGGTGCAGTCAGTACCAACGAGAGAGAATAACACATAGTTAATCTACCTGATTGATCCCCAGTTGTTCACAGGAGCTACAGTCTAGAGGACAACATATGCAGGGAGCCAATACGTTCAGTCTTTAGAGTCTTTAATGAAAACAACTAAATTGTCCAACTCAATCTGAAGTGTAAGTAGCGTCTACAAAACAAGCACAATGGCATGTGTCAGTTCTGTGCTCAGTCAGTCCAACGAGACCATGTCCACTCTGATGCAGACACATCTGGAGATAAATAATAATGATTGTTGAAGACGGGAGATGTGAGCGGAGGAAGAGACGCGAGGACAGAAGAGTCCAGGCAACAAGCATTTAACAATGTGAGACATCCTTCCCTCGGAGTCGTCGTTTTAAAGTATGACCGACTACATCAGCTGTCCTTTGTCTCGTGACCTCTGTCAGATGAGCAGCACGGTGTTCATGTGCTCGTGTACAGAACATCCTCATAGTCCAGAAGAAGCAAGAAAGTGGCGGCAACAAGCCGTTTCCTGGCAATAAAGGGGAAACAGGATTTGTTCCTTAAAAGGAAGCCCAATTTTATTTTCAATTTCTTTTAGAAGATGATCAATATGGGATTTGAAAGGAAGGCTTTCATCAACTGTGTAAATATTTGTAGGTGGTTACAGTCTCAATAGGTGTATTCTGTGAGACATGATGGAAGAACAGCTGGAACCTTGTATTTGTTAGAAAACAACGTGGCCTTGGTTTAGTCTGTGTTTGACTCCAGTCTGAGGTGGAAAAGGTGTGACTGAATACTGTCAAATGCACACTGCAGATGTTCAAATGCCAGGGCAACAGTGCAACGATATACAATGGTATCATCAGCGTAAAGATGTACAGATGCATAAATATTTTGACCCATATTATTTACATGAACTGCACACATTGCTTATGATTGGAGATGTAATGAGAGAACCAACCTACAGCTTATATAACAATCTCTGGCATAAAATGCCATGGTCAGCAGTATCAAATGCCCTGGACAAATCCATAAAAAGGGCAGTACAAAAGTTCTTGGTGTCCTATATAGATATATATATATAGAGAGAGAGAGACTAGGCACAGGAAGTCCACTATTATCATATTGTCGGTGATGTGTTGGTGTTTTTGTCGTGGTGCTCTCTGTCATCCCGGCTCTCTGAATCTGAGGTTGTTCATGAATATGTAGGATATTTCTACTGACATTCATATTTCTACTGCGGCTCACGATGTCACCTGCTCTGCCCGAATGCAAAAACATCCACATTCAAAGAAAACCCGTCAACATTCAACGTATCCGTGATTTTCAGAAACGTACAAAGCCGACATGTTTTCCTGCAGAAACAGATGGAAACGTCACCTCCACCTATAACAGACTGAGACATCACTGTTACTTAATCTTCATTAAATTATGGATCCCATCTGATTATACTGCAAAAAAATCATGGATTGCAAGTTGGTAGTGATAATCATATGCAAAGTAGGTCTGAAAACCAATACTGGGGCTAAGTTTCTACACATTACTTTACATGTTGTCCTCTGCAGAACATTAACAGATCTCACAGTTAGACTTTAGGAGTTAAACACTTTCACATACGACCTCTCTGTCAGTGAGGACGGCATCGCTGCAGAGCTCAACACATAAACCACGCAGTGTATTATTCAACAGGCAATGAAGCAACGCACTTGATAAAAACTGAGAATTAGAAGTGGTGATGACAGACCATAATAATGCCTCCCAGTGACCTTGTTTATTGTGTCTCCAGGTCCAGAAGGTTCAGCGACAGTCCCCGAGGCCGGAGACCGAGAAAGCATCTATTTATCTGCTTAAAGAAGCTCGGTAAAGGTGTGAAGGAAGCCCTTTGATAAGAGTCTCTCTCAGTGAGGGGGTGAATAGTGTAGAAAGGGAACAGAATACCTCGGCTGCTTGGAGTCTCTCTGGTTTTAAGGTAAGAAAGCAGCAGCCCTGGGGCCTTGGGTTTGAGCTTCCTTTGTGTTAAAGCATGTCTGAACATCTTCAGGCTGAGTCTGACTCATCCACACTGTTTGATCTGTTCTCTGACAACGCACCACCACTGGGGTAATAATGAGCGTGACCTTATGGTGACTGTTATTATCTGCATCAGGAAACTTTAGTTTTGCTTCTCTGATAAATCCACTGACCACTGCATTTAAACAACCCGTCCTTTACATCAGTGGTTCCCAACCTGAGGACGCGCAAGGATTTATCTGCTCTGAGGTTGTCAAAATTAGATTTGCACATGTAGAACTAAAATCATAATAACACACTCACTGGATAATTTATACGAAAGTCTGTAGATGAAACTATGATGTTTTTTTGCTACTTGGTAGGCAACATTCAGTTTGAACCCAGTATCAGTTACAACACTAATATTGTTAGTATTATACTATACGTAGGTAGAATTAGATTCCAGTGGTGGCTGCGTAGGATTGTTTTATTTATATAATTATTATTATTATATTATAATATAATTAAAAATTCCCATAAGCATGGTTATCCTTAAAGGACCAATATGTAATACATTAACTCTAATAAATCATAAAATGACCTTGATGATGTCATCAGAGATGAAGGAAATAAGCTGAATTGAAATACTGGCTTCTCCAACAACAATGCTTCAGCCAGTATCTTCTACTTTGACATTTCCATCCCGGTCCGGAACGTTTTTTTGTGTTTTGGATCGGTGTGACCCGTCCACTGACCGTTTCAACTGCCCGTTGTTACATGTGAAACAAACTGTCACTGAACCAGCCTTCTGCAGCCATGAAGCAAGATAACCAACTGGATCAAGTGATTCTGACTACTGCTGCTGGCCAGAGGCTAACGCCGTGATGCTAACACACGCTAACTGCTATCAGTCACACCGGGGGGGCGGACGGGCCGCGGCTCCAGAGTTTGTAATTTGGACTTCAGTACCCATTTCAAACGCTAGCTGTCAGTGCTACATAGTTCTCCTTTAATGTAGCTTCAACTGAGCTGCGTTGTAGATTACCTTAGAGGCAAAGTAAACTGACTTCTATATCCTCTGTGACGCCCGTCTGTTTAATTTAAGTTAATGATGTTTGGTTTTATGTATGACCTTGCGTGGACACATTCCCTGAGCCAGTTTGTGAAACCTCTCATACATTTGATCCTTCCAGTCTTTCACCTCTCCTCAGTGGGATAGTCACGGGGAATAATCTTCAAATGATCTTCGAACTTTAACTAAAGACACAATAATAGAGAGCAGAATGTGTCCAGTAAACTGTGAGGGTGCTGAGTTCATTTGATTATAGTCTGTGCGATGATAAGTCTATCAAACCTGTCTGTCTCTGTCTCTGCAGAACGTGGTGAGAGACAAAGAAAAACACCCAGAGTGTATCTGATCTCGCTCAAAGCAACACAAATGAGTTTAAGTCTTTAAGCGGAGCTTTGCTAATTAAAAGGACTCGTACTCTGCCAGGCATATTAATGCCTAGCCCTGAATGGACTGTAGACATGACTATGAGCAGAGCTCTGCCATATTGCTTTAGTAGCAGAAGCCACTGTCCCGTGACTAAGACACACTGTCAGGAGGACTAATAGTCTTAACACTCAAGTGAATCTGATGAGTTTTTCCCAGCAAGCAGATA
This sequence comes from Sebastolobus alascanus, assembly GCA_916701645.2. Lineage (NCBI taxonomy): Eukaryota > Metazoa > Chordata > Actinopteri > Perciformes > Sebastidae > Sebastolobus > Sebastolobus alascanus. Next base: position 944,071 of record CAKAOJ020000190.1, read on the forward strand.
ATGAGCAGAGAAAGGAATCTGCTATAAGGACCCTCGGATATCTGCAGACTTCCTCAGCCTGGGATCAGGACGTTGGCGGTGTGTGCACTGTGTGATGAGAGGAGTTAAGAATTAGCTGTAGGCTTTAATACGGCGAGTGTGCTGGAATCTGAATGTGAGTGAAACAACAGACGCTACTGAAATGCAGCTGATGGTGACCTAAAGTCAGAGTAGACATGGAGCTGCGTTCATCAGCTTCCAACACTCTCCAGAGGTCGTGGACGAGCAGACCGAAGGTTAGTCCGATTCTATTTTGCATCTCGCTGGCACCAAAACATTCTGTGAACGCAACATATTTCTCAAATTTATTTCTCTTCCTAACAATCATGACGACCCCCCCCACTCCTCCACCTTCTCCCCCACTGTGAGTCAGTAACCTCTGATCCACTGCATGCAGCTCGGTCAGACCGCCGCTGCACACAGGCAGGAGCATTGCACCATGGGTAACAGATTTAATGATGGCTCATGGCAATGACCAAGCTGAAACCAGCTCATTACAGACAGTATGGTATGTCACTCCCATAAGCGCTGTAAAGGAGAAGTTAAGAGACGAGTCCACCGGCCAGGAGATCCCATCTACCCAAACACATCTTCTATTAAAAGCCAAGAGTACAGTATAGGTCTCACATGTATTTAACTATGTGCATAGCAGTGTTTGTGAAGAAAGGGAAATGATTTGTGTTTGTTGGAGATAAAAGTAGAGGTCAGTGTGTTCAACACTCCTACTGATGGATCAATAATAAAGACACATACACACCCTGATTCTGCTTTAGTCCCCAACAAATCTTTAAACTTCCCCTCAGCTCACTGCTGATGTGTTGATGTACACATTTCCAAAATCCATCTATATTTTGAGTTTTAAATCATCGACTGTAAGCTCAGGTGGTATTTTGAAATTGAAGTATACTGTAAAATATTGTTGTGTATCTTAAATGTTGTTCTACAGTTGTCCGACGCTGTAGCACATCTGGGCGTCTTCAACTCGCTCAACACAGTTTTTAAACTACAAACATCGAACCGTATAGCATCCGGCTGCTTTTCTCCAACATTAGTGAATGAATCAGGTGTAAAACCAAACAAAGAACCAGCTGTTTGAATCCTGTTCTGATCATTCATTCATCTTCAGCATAATCCCTGTACCATGCACCGGCCACAACACCTGGACAGAAAACATTTAAAAGCTTCCTAATGACTGAATAAGTGTCCCAAGGAAAGATAAACCTGACTGTGATGTTTTAAACACAGCGTTACATGTTCTGACCGGTTCAGTTTCATCGACATGAACACATTATCAACTAGAAGGGCACTCGGAGAGCGCAGACCTCCGCCAAGGCCAAATATCTTATTACACAATGTTAACCAAAGTGAAGAATAATGATCTGTCCCATGATTGGGCTCCACTATAAAAGGTAATGGATTCTTCTTTGGCCCACCAAGCCTCATGATGATCGGGCCGCTAGCTTTTCCATAATCCTGCTGACAAACAGACAAACGAACAAACCAAACTGAAAACACCTTGGCCGAGGTAATTAATGACGGACTTTGCAAATGAGGTTGTACTTTAAATATCATTACCATGCAGCTGTAAGCAGGTAACTGGAGGTGTACAGTGTCTTCTGCTGAATGGGCCAACAACGTATCATACTATCATCCCAAAATATACAAACTTTTATCAAACTTTTGATCGTTAGGCCATTATATAAATGGTATAATCAACAATGCACCACTCAGTTATAGAGAAATATAATAATTGATCGATCATTGAAGTGATTTATCAAAACGTCAGACATTTACTGGATCCAGATCCTTTGAGGAATTTCATCTTTTCTCTGTTTTATATAATTATATATAGAATATTCACGGGTTTGGACCGCTGATTGGACAAAACAAGACAATGGAAGATGTCAGCTTAGAATTAAATGAAAAAAATACTTGACAGATGAATCACAAATGAAAGTAATCATTGGTTATAAACCTTAGTCTCACATGTTGGCTGACATACTGAAACGAATGGAAACCAATAGCTGAAAAACACAGGAGGAGGTGGGCATGCGTCATGGCAGCAGTGGTGGTGTATTGACAGGTGTTATAAGTCAGCGTTGCCAGATTACGGCTGTATTTTTGCAGTAACCCATCTGAAGGGACGGCCGTCTAGACAGGAACCTGGCAGCGACACCGCCGGGCCGGTAGTCATTAATCTATCTTTACCTGCACAGCTGCTACACATCAGAACACCAAACACACTCCACACATTTACTCACTGAATATTGTCTTCCTATTTATTATTGGTGGGTCTATCTATCCATGTTTCTCCTCTGAAGATGAGAAGTGTGAGGAGAGAAACGTACTAATGCTTTATAGAGCTGTAATAAGCCAGTAGTAAGTACATGTTTTGGGTTGCCAGCTTGTGAAATTATAATTTAATTTACATTTACACGGGGCGGCTGTGGCTCAGAGGGTAGAGCAGGTCGTCCACCAATCGGAAGGTCGGTGGTTCGATCCCAGGCTGCTCCGGTCACATGTCGATGTGTCCTTGATATCAGTGTGTGAATGTGTGTGTGAATGGGTGAATGCTGACATGTAGTGTAAAGAGCTTTGAGTGGTCGGAAGACTAGAAAGGAGATTTATAAATGCAAGTCCATTTACCATTTACCATTAGCTGGTGTTTATCCTTTATGTTTGGTAATAGTGGAGTTATACATGTTGGTAATCCATAAATAGACTATTTCACATTCTCACCGTCTTAAGCACTAGAAATTATTTATCGACGAGAAATAATGAATTATTATTGATTAATGAAGCCATTACTACTTGTAAAGCTTTCATAAGGGGGGGCCTTGTTAGAAAAGGGTTTCAGTAAACCATGTCTAACTCTCCCAGAGGGTCAAAGGTTTAAAAAGACAAAACAAGAGTGAAGGAAGATAAAGATATCTCTCAAAAAGTTGTCCTTGTTAACTGCTTTTATAACTGATCTATAAATAATTAGTAAAGTATTTATGAACCAGTGATAAAGCCATTACAGTGTGGTGCCGATCATCTCGTTCTCTCGTGTAACTCTTCACTCATATCAACTATTTAGATACTTTATAGTTACTGTTTAAAGGTCCAGTTTGGAGGATCTGGTGGTATCTGGTGGTGAGGTTGCAGATTGCAACCAACTGAAACTTCTCCTGTGTGTCAGGTGTGTAGAAGAACTACAGTGGCCGACGTGAGAACGTGAAAGTCTCTCTCTAGAGACAGAGTTTGGTTTGTCCGTTCTGGGCTACTGTAGAAACATGGAGAGGACCGGCTCCCTCTGTACATATAAACGTCTCATTCTAAGGTTACGAAGACACAATGATTCTTATTATCAGGTGATTATACACTAATGAAAACATACTTATTAATATTATATTATATTTCTGCCAATAGATCCCCCTAAATGTTACAGACTGGTCCTTTAAACATACACTCTTAGATCTTGTCATACCGCCCGATAGCAGCCAACATTTTGAAACATCCATGGTGTCCTGTGAGGACGTGGGTTACTCTACCTTTCTATGTAATCCCCACATGTATGTTGCTATTCCAGTCCACTCAACTGAAAATTAATTCTTTACCTTTAATGAGACCAAAGACATGAAGGATCTCTCCTCTTTGAGCGTGGAAGTCCAACCAACATCACCTCAGAGTGCCACTCCCAAAGAGGGGAAGTGCTGCAGCTGCTTCTCATCGGCTAGTCTAGTTATGCTTGTTTTCATCACACAATAGCACTCTATCCAGCGTTCTATTGCTCAGAATTAAGATATCACCTGGTACTGCGACTTAGACTGACAGCATGGCTACAAAGGCAGAGCAGCCACTCCAACAGGAGCTCTGAAACTCTGACATGCTGCTGTACAAACTGCAGAAATGAAAAAAAACAGATCGCGTTATATGAATGAATGAAAAAGTGCAAACTTCAACCCCTTCAAGTCAGCATTGTAGAGAGGACCTGTCTGGCCCAGTCCTCTGAGCTCTCAGAAACCCCTGCAGACAGTAAGTGGCTCTCTGGGTGAACCCGTTGGCCCCCAGAGTCACCGCTCCTCGTCCCCCCCGGCTCTGCCAAACACCGTCAGCCTCTGCACAAGTAACGCCAGCTGCCGGAATCATGTCCCAGCAACACGTCACAGCCAAATTCCTTCCCCAACATTTGGACAATACCAGAGCCAGATCCAAGTCTGTGAGCCAGAGAGGGGGGGGGGCAGAGAGATGGCTTGATGCACACAGAGAAGCAGATGGAATAAACTAAGCCGAGAGAAGCCCCATCTAAGAGGCGGAGAAGGGCACGGTCCAACGGCATCGAGTTTCGGGGCCGCAGCCAAAATGTGGAATAACCAAATATTAGCCTCCTCCTAATGAGAACTCCTTCAAACAGCTCCAACTCCAGACGAAGGCTTTGGAAGCCTTTCAAAGCCTCAGCACCAGCCTCATCAGGGCATATCCCATAATGCAACACAAAGGCTGTGCGTCTTGGATAACAGTGAGAGTGAGAGCATGATCTGGGTACGAAGCAGGCCGGTCCCTGATCTGTGCTGGCTGTTTGTATACTGCTGTGTGCTCTGAAACCCCCCCGCTGATCCAGACCTGAACTCTGCCCCGGGTCAGCACCCACAAACCCTCCAGAACCAAGACCAGCCTGCCCCCCCACTGACTCACTCGCCATGTTTCCCTGCGTGTCCTGCCACTCATGGAGTCTCCAGCGAGACAGCCTGACTGACAGGTTGGAACAGGAACAGGCAGGATGGAGAAGAGAAACCCATCTCTGGATGCCTCCTCCAGCTCCGTCTTATTCCACTTCACTCGTCTCCTTTTTCTGCCAATAAACTGCTCTTTAACAATTGATCTCTTCATGAGGACCGGCAGAACAAACAGGAGAGGTGCTGGAAACACAGTGACAGGCAAACATCCTGCAGAGGATGGAACTAATTCTGGGTTACTAATGTTTAAAATAAGATAAAACATAACTTTTTATTTTTCTGTTTTTATCAGTTTGTAAGTATTAGTTACAAACGAAGCAACTATTTCTATTATAGAGAGAAAATACTCTCATGATGTATAATGTTATCATTTATTACACGGCTGTGTTGAATACTCGATTCTGATTGGTCAATCACGGCGTTCTGCAGTCTGTTATTCTGTATAGCAGACAGTTGCTATGTATAACAGACCGTTGCTATGTAGAACAGACCGTTGCTATGGGCGCAGCTCTGATGTCGGACTCTGGCGGACCGTTTTTGCATCAAAATATTGATTTCTTCAGTAAGTAGCCGTGTAATAAGCGGGATAATGTACAGCTAGCGGGTCATTGTAGTGAAAGAATCCCCTTCAGGGCGATGCAGCATCGCCCTGAAGGGGATTCTTTCACTACAATGACCTGCTAGCTGTATATTATCCCTTACATATTTCATGAATATATCACATCCATGCAATCAGAATATTCCATCATCATAACCAGTGATGGACCGGCCGTGTTCACACTGCGAACTCTTCTGTGCATCAGAACTGGATCAACGTGAGCATTTTAATGAGCTGATCCAATCAAGACTATATGAGACATTAAAATATTGCTCTTGCTGAAATGATGAAGTCAATATTTTTAATAGCATTTGAATACTATTCTATAGATACGGTGACTCTGTAGATGTTGCAGCTCTCCTCCTGTGACTCCTCTCACAGATCCTGAGCAGCTCATTAATAGATTCTCTGACAGTCGGAGGTTCCTTCTCCACGTTGGAAGAAGCAGTTCGACAAAAAAAAAATCATATTGCAAAGTCCATTTATTTGGTTTGTTTGTTTTTCTTGGAGCTTTCAGCCACATCTCATGGCCTTCATCAGCAGATGTTTGCTCAGCTGTCATGTTTAGTTGCTATTTATTTTATTTATTAGTCACAATAACACGATACAGATGTGTTGCATGCAGGATTTATCCCAGGCTGTCCCTGGTTAGGCCAACAGTAAGTTAGTTCAGTTGAGTACATAATAAATAACACTTTATATTAACCATCATTTATAAATGGTAAAATGATAGTTAATTAAACTTAGTTAATAGTTACTTCACTGTTAACAAAAGATGAAATTATAATTCAGAATGTTTAATAATTTTCAGTAATGCTTTAATTTCTGTTATTTTATCAATATTTTGTACAATGTGAAATGATTAGTTTATAAGTTCTATATTGTGTCATAGCTGATAAGAGACGATAACAATTACATTCTAATTACATTAGTGAACTATTTATTAACAGTTTATTGTTGCACACATTATAACATTGTATATATTAAGTATTTGTTATTTTTACCAAATGATTTATAAACCTTTAAGAAATTGGAAAATCAATAAACATTACATAGATAGATGGACCAGAAACCTTATTAACCATTGACAAACTGTTAACTATCTATCTAAAATATGTTTATAGATGCTTTACAAAATTATTTATTAATCATTTAACAAAGTATTATAGTCATCAGTTTCAATGTTATAATAGCCATCTAAATAATGTTTATAGATAGTTTACAAATCAATTATTAACAATTAACAAAATGTTACAAATATCTATCTATGCAATGTTTATAGATATTATACAAATAATATCTTAATCATTAACCTATATATAGTATATAAAATGTTCTGTGCAGCAATAAACTGTTAAAATAACATAAACTATAGCATTACTAATAATTAATAAAGATTATCAATTATCATTTTGTTGTTTTTTAACAGTAAAATAACTATTAACTAAGTTTAATTAAAGCTGCAGTAGGCAACAGTTTTTGGCATCACTGGGCAAAAATCCCATAATAACCTTTCAGCATATTGTAATTCAAGTGTTCTGAGAGAAAACTAGACTTCTGCTCCTCCTCATGTCTCTGTTTTCAGGCTTTAGAACATCTAGCCTGTGACGGGAGACTTTGACCAATCACAGGTCATTTCAGAGAGAGAGAGCGTTCCTATTGGCTGTGCTCCGGCTGGTGGGCGGTGCTTGGTATTTCCTCAACTGATCTCAACATGTCTGCCGGGTCACAAACTTTCTCATTTTACAGCTAAACAGTAACTACAAGATGATTCTGAGAACATCTGAGGAGAGAAATAGTCATTACAGTAACAGAATATTGATTCATATCTGATCAGCGCTGCCTAGTTTGACCTTTTGATCGGAGTTCAGAGTGATTGACAGCCGCTCAGAGACAGCAGACTCCAGATCAGCTCTGACTGCTTGTTTTCCTCCGGTCTGTGAGATATTGCAGACGCCGTTAGGAGCACCGGAGGACATGATTTTGTTCAGATTACCTGTCTCATGCACTAATGTCAGGATATAGCGACCATTTTATATAAATATATTTCTTTAATCATTTTTAAAATTAATTTACCATATAAACGATGGTTATTATAAAGTGTTACCAGACATTCTCATACATGTGACATCATATAATAATAATAAATATGGCTTGTTTCATTGTCATCATGTGACTGAAATTCTATACTTTGGTCATGTGATTACTAAACAGTCTCAGTTAAACCATTATTTTCTCACTGTGGCAGTTCGAATCTACTTTTCGTAGCAGGAAAATTATAAACTTATATAGCAGGAAACATTTCAACGACAAAAAAAGACAATAAAAAAAACAAAAATTTAGACCATAACTACAAAAAGAAAGACAGACAGTCAATAGACTGTTAAATGGAGAGGATTAGTTCATACTGTATGCCATGTACTGTATGTATTATTTTGCAGAATGAATGATCTTTAATGCTCGATGAAAATGAAATGAATATAAAACACATATAGGTAAATGTAAGTAAGTTTCTTGGCAGCCACAGCATCTTTGCAAAGTGCTAACAGATTGTTGGCTGCTTCCTTCAGCAGAGCCTCCTGCTATTTAATAACATATTCCTCATGTGACTCATCCTCTCCTTCCACGGCGTCCACCATATGCCCGTTTGAGTGATGCTCAGATAATATGAATCCTGGAATATGTCTGATGTCTGTGTGACATTTTTTTATAACTCTGTTTTGATCCGACTTTAAATGATATCTGTCAAAAAGGAAATGGCTTTCCATCACTGCCCCATTTAAATGTACCCACAGGTATAGCACTTTTATGGTAATACGGGAATAGAAATGATTCGGCGGCGGCGCCGTGGCTCTGAATACAAACTGTGTTCTGGAGCTGCAACAAACAAAGACACGACCTTGATGACTAAAGGGTCAGCCCGTTTGCCCGGACGAAGGTAAAAGTTAACGTCTCCGGCTTTCCAACTTACGACAAAGAGATAAATGCAGAAATTACAGTCCTGCCTGAGTGTTTTTTTGAACCTGTTTCAATTTAGCAGTGCCCGAAATGAATCAGACAGCAGCTTAAGCAATTAACAAGGAGAGACATTATGGTAATGAGAGCCTGGAGCTTGTAAGGTCACTCTCGTCGTGCATGTTAAGCCACGACTCGGGGCACGGACTCTCCGCCGCCGCATTAATTGAAGGCAGCATAAAGGAATGAGGTGCAGAATTAGTTTACCTGATTTGTCACAAACATGTTCTGGAAATAGAAAAATGACTCTGGACCAAACTTCATAGGATTATTGAATCATTTTCATGGTTTGATGCAGTTTGTGGCTGCAGGGAGAAAAGCTGGACAGCCGGCTGGGCGAGAGAGGAATCCCTGATCGGGCAGGTAAGCAAGGTGAGAATTAAACAGTACAGGTGAAAGGATGACATCATACATGTAGGGAGACGTCGTAGTGGAGAAGACTTATGGTCTTCACTAATGTGGGATGTGGTTAAGAATCTCTATAAAACAACTAGTGAGTTAGAAATGATCTTGTCAAGCTAAGAATGAACGTGTACCTTCAGCAGAGCTGTGTTAATGAACACTCAGAGCGTATTCACACCTGCCTTGTTTAGTCGGGTTGAATCGGACCCTGCAGCGTTTACCCTCTCGGTGCGGTTCGTTTGAGCAGGTGTGAACACAGCGATCACACTCGGGTGCAGCACCAAAACAAGCGAACAGAGACCTCTACGCTTGCCCTCGCTATTAACATCAGTACTAAACAGGTATAACGTCAGGCTGTGTTGAAGATCACGGGCATACCTGATGGATCTGAGGAGATATTTTGGGCCGATGAGCATGTCCCAGTTTAGGAGGGTTAATGCACGCCTCCTCCTCCGTCCTCCGTACGTCTTGATATGAGCCTTCAGTGACTCCAGAGCATCAACACATTGTTTTCCAGTCGCCTCATTTTCAAACTGTATCGTTGTCTTGAGTGAAAAACTGCTTCGAGGTAAAAAAAGATGAGCAGAGCCAAGATCAAGCTGCGTAGTTGTCCCTCAATCGTTGCGTTCTGGAAGTCTGCTCTTCGTTGTTTACTTCAGGGAGTTTTTTCAGCATGGAAATTCTGACCAATCAGAGAGCAGTTTCTTTGCGCACCAAAATTTTGGTCCACTTGTAAACGCTGCCGTGTGAACACGAACCAAACTCGAGGCGATATGGCAACAATCGGTCCGTGATTCAGACCAGAGCAAACGATCTACAGCTGTTTGGCTCATTTTCACATAGCATGAATTAACAAAAAATAATTTAATTCAGTAACCCCATGCAATTTATTATAAACATCCAGTGAAGAAAACATTAAAATAATGTCAAAGATCCTATAATCATGTCTTCACATAGTTTTGAAGGTATACTGTACATACTTTATACCTCCTGGCTGTGTTATGGTCTGTCATCGTGAACCCACACGGCTCTAATTCACTGACGGTTTGGATCTCAGTAGTGAACAGCGGGAGTTTCAAAACTTCAGCGGTGGGTGTTGGGATGGTCAGATTGTCATATCAAAAATCAGGATGTTAGTTTAATTATACATATTGTATATTCCCAACAGCAGAAGTTTCAACAACACCTCGCTACACACAAGCTTTGACTCTCAGAGTCATGAGCAAGACAAATGGCTCCCCTTCCTATGTCACATGCAGCCTCATTAGAATATACCGCCCACAGCTGGAGAGAACTACCTTTGTAAAGGTGCACCATGTTGTTCTCTAAGCCAATCAGAGCAGACTGGGCTTTTTCAGGAGGGGGGGGTCTTAAAGAGACAGTGTTTCAGACAGAGGGTGAATACAGGAATATTCAGACAGACAGGAGGAGAAAAATAATGTGTTTTTGAATATTAAAGCATGAAAACATGTTCTAGTAAAAACCAAAAATACAAGTATGAAGAATGAAAATAGCCTGATACAGTATGTCTCCTTTAACGATAGTACCGATTCTACTACTACAACAGTACTATCACAACCTGTGCTTTTATATGGAGTCAGCAATTAGCCAGTAAATATCGACTTGGACACAATTAAAGACAAAGTCCACTGATACATAAACTGCTTCTCTCACCAAATAACTACAAGGATTAGTGCCTGGTGAGAAAGTGAGACAGCAAATTAATTTACACATTCTCGCAGACTGGCTGGTAGAAGGATGTTAGTGAGATACAGTAGGTCATGTCTGAAATCACTCGTTTCACTACTTAGTGCACTAGAGGCCTAATCTCGAGTTTGAGTATGAAATGTTTGCTCTATAGAAAGATTCCTACAACAGAAAGGAAAACAATAGAGTCCATGTACAGTACTCTCTGCTAACAATCCCACAATGCAATCTGTGATGATGATGATGCTGATGATGATGATGATGAAGATGATGATGATGATGATGATGATTCAGACATTGAAATCTCAATTTACTGCTCGCTATAAAGAAACTGCTGAGTGTCTGTTACAGAGGGAGTTTTGACTGAGTGAAGGAGGGAGTGAGAGTAAATACTGTTCTCTCCATCACCAACAATACGTTAACATTACTGGAATGTATGTGTACCATCCATTCCTACCTTATGACTTATTAAAGGTGCTAAATGGGAGATTTGGAGCATTTCTATTGCCTCCACACGGCTCTCAACATGGCGACGACAGAGCCGGTGGCTCACAGCTAACGGTGCTAACAGCGCTAACGGTGCTAACAGCGCTAACGGTGCTAACCTGAGGAGGATGGCGTGTGGTGGGCGCTACGCTTCTGCAATGGCGTCACTGGTCGGCACGGCGTTATCAGCTGTAACCGCCGTAAGAGAGCAGTGAAGAGCGACGGCCGTGAGCGAGCCAGCGGGGCACGCTCACATGCACTAACATGCACTGAGAATGCGCGGCCGGCCGGCGATGTCAACAAAGCACAGCGAAGCTCTGATTACAACACACACAGAGGGAGAGATACTTCATTCTCTGCTCAGGTAGACATTACTCCTCTATATCTTTATATAGACAATAGTTGATGATGATATATTAATACTGATATCATAGACTCAGGTAGACATTACTCCTCTATATCTTTATATAGACAATAGATGATGATGATATATTAATGCTGATATCATAGACTCAGGTAGACATTACTCCTCTATATCTTTATATAGACAATAGATGATGATTATATATTAATGCTGATATCATAGACTGTGTGTTTGTTTGTGTTTTAGAACGTAACCGCCGTGAAACAACCAAAAAATGATGTTTTATTTCTCTGATCCACTGCTTTGTTCTGACTAACGCTGCTCCCTCTCTTCATTCACTCTATAGCTCGCTCCACCATTGCTGCTCTCTCTCTCTCTCTCTCTCTCTCTCTCTCTCTCTCTCTCTCTCTCTCTCTAGTTGAGCTGAGGAGCAGGAGCCAACTTTGAATGCTACCTTTAACAACAAAGTCATGTCATGTTTTTTTGTGGAGCAGTTTAGAGTTTTATAGCGGTATATAAAATAGAAAGATGAAACACAGATAGATAGACAGATAGCATTCAGCACTCTCATGACTCTGCAGTTGGTCAACAACACAAATACTCATTTCAAGCTTCACCAAATTTGAACTGGAGCTTTTGCGTGAGCTCCACAAGTGAATCCACTGATTGCAGCGACTCAGTTTGAAATGCTGATCTGACCGAGTCTTCAGACAAACACACTGATCTTACAGTCAGTTGAGCGGTATCCTCACATGTTTGGTTGCATAAGCTATTTATTGTAGAACTAAATGCTATTCCAGAGGTGTTTGCCAGCTGCCAAGAACACAAGTTGAGGGGAAGAAGCAACTTGGAATTGTTTGTTTTAAATTCAAACATTCTTGTTATTCTTCAAACTGCAGTTCCAACCACTAACTGTGAAACAATGGAGCTGAATGGAGAAGCAGTGTGAGAGAGTGAAGTCTCTGGACTGCTCACTCAGTGCAATCTGTCATGATCTGTGAGTTCATAAGTTACAGCACATCAGCAGTTCACTACTTCGGCACACAAAACCGTAAATACGGCACACAAATTAAGCCGTTAATCAAACGTTTACGGAACCTTTCACCATGTCAATATGCATTAGCTGCTGACTGATTACCATTTGTCTAATTAATCAATCCCCACCTTCAGACTCATATGCCATTAATTCACTGATGAGCAGGGTCACAGCACACTCCTCACACGCATAAATCTTCTCCTGTCGCTGATCCAAAAATACCCAGCCAGCTCTGATGACTCTCTCAGCACGTAGCAGAGGAAAAGAGGTGCATTTAAACACAAAGACAACGAGACACATCTTTTACTTTGCCAGGTTTCTTCTTCTGTATGTGGACTTAAGACATCAACTTGAGTCTCGGGCTCCGTGTAGCAGCTCGTAAATGTAAAGGCACTCTGAGCTTTTTGTGTTTTGAAAGGGTACAGTTATTACACACACAGTCCATTTCAGGTCTCAAGTGGGAAACAGTATTGATTGAGCCACAAATCCAACAAAAGGGGCTTAAACTGAGTAACACCCACTCTCCGATATCAATCCAGAAACATGACTCAGCAAGATCTCGCTGTTTTAGAAAAAAAGGAATCTGTTATTCCCCAGAGGTAAGCCACTGTTTTCAATCAGCAGCCAACATGTTGCCGCCAGTGCTTTCCAACTGGAATGAGACCAAGCGGCTGCATCGGCCTAACGTTTAACACCTCAACACTCCAGCTGGGAATAAAACACAAGGACTCTGATTTCACTGCTGCCTCCCCTTCACCCACTCGCTGTCCTTCTCCTTCTTCTCTTTTTCATTCATCCCCCTCATCTCATTTCTCCTATCTCCTCCATTACTCTCTTTTCCTTCCCATTCCTTGTCTCTGGTGGGTTGACGTTTTTTGGCAAGGTTCCCAGATAAGAGATGGTATGAAAGCAGCGTAGAGGAACAGTTATTACAGGCAGCGTGCTCTGATCAGAGAGGTTTCAGATCACAGTGACAGAGACTTTTCTTATCACACCCGGGGTGAACAACTCTGGGCACCGAGGCTCTCCGTTTGACTCCCGCAGGATGACTGGAGAGTTCCAGTTAGAGATGCCACAGCACATCCTTTGTAACAGCTCTGCTATGTCCAGAACAGTGTTTTACATCTTCACTGACTTTATGCTTGTGGAAAACAGCCAAGCAGCAGAGAAAAAGTGGAGAAGCACACTGGAAATTCACAAAGTTTTGGGTAGATTGTCTCAATAAGAGCTGCATGTGCCTCGTATCGCTCACAGGGTTTCAGCGGGTTTAAGCAGCGAGGTTCTGATCCGCTGACACTGCCAGCATGAAGCATCAGAGGATAGATACACATCCATCAATCTACACTGACTCCACACTAAACAACACACGACCTCTTCCACTTGTTTACGCTCCAGTTCTGTGTTGTTTCCATGGTTACCCCTCACGTCCACTGGACGCGGTCACCTCTCCGTCACGGTTTCAAAGTCCTCTGAAGGTCTCAGAGCATCTGAAGCACTCTGTTCTCTAACTGACACATTTCCAGGATTATTTGGAGTTGTTTTACTGACACACTTTGTGCCCTATTTAAATGATCTAAAGGTCATTTAGCGCGTGTCCAACTCCACTTTTGCTAGTTAAACAGCTCATAATCTGGGCACAAAGAAAGGCACAAGGAGCAAAGAGGAGTTAGTCTCTTAATCAATCAGAGGTGTGTTTTGGGCGTAACAGGAATTAAACCAATCAGAGTGTCCTCTCCCTTTCCCTTTACGAGCACATTGGCACGTTGCTATTTAAATGGCAGATTCTGCAAACTGGAGAAGCGAGCGGTTTTCTGCTGGTGTCTCTGTCGCTGGCGGTGATCTCTGTGGTCACGAGGAGGAGGAGGAGCTCTACAGAATGTCTGAGAGCTTTACTTCATTATACTCATTATTTTCTGAATCGTCACCTGCTGCCTGAATTTAGGGTTTTCCTTCACATAAATAAAAATGTTGTTCTAGCAGCGACACTGTTTAACTGTAACAGAGTGGTATTGTGAAACCGCCTGTAGACGCATCTTAATATCTGAATAATGAACCCTTTAAATAGCAGGAAAATACTGAGCCAGACTTTAGACCAGGTTGTTGTTGGTCAATCTCGTTCTGCTGCCTCAAGATAACAACGCACCAACAAAGCAGCTGACCACACCTCATTTTAACACCAACACTTACACAACGTGGGCGTGAAAATGACGACTGAGTCGGTCCGAAACTGTGACAGTGTTTGCACTTCTGTGTTCCATAAACATATTGAACACATGTTTGCAGCTCATTCATGATTCATCTGGTAACAGACTTTAATGTAATAACTGTACAACATCAAGCTGTCCTATTTCTATTACATATGCATATATTATATAGTAATTTATATCATCTATTATACTATATATAGGTGACACATCCTGAAAGAGCATCTCACTGACATACAGTAGGAGCTCCAGTAAGAGGAATGATGTAACCAGGCTTTATTTTTTATAGGCATAGAGGTGATTAATAAAGCCAAAGACGAGGTAATGTCAATTTTTTCTCAGGAAACACAGAGAAGCTTTTTGGATTTTAAATTCCCAGAGTGTTTTTCCAGGGGGAATGAATGAGGAGTTTATACTTTAATATCTCTCACTGACGTGGTTTAGTAATAGCTCTCTTATGATGATCTGTTGTGATGTATTTCTCATGGTGTATATGTTTTATGATGTATATTGTTGTTCCTTTTACTCTTTCTATATAAAGCACTTTACTAAAAGGTTTTTAATTGAAGTGTTTTTAAAGTATGCTACATCAAATAGGCACATTTTGGGTTAATGTACCAACTTAGTACCACCCTTAGTAGCACTAGCCTCTCATGACCAGGAAGGTCTGCCATTGGCTGATATATGTGTGGATGTATATGTTTGGTTGTCTTTCATATTTTGTTTTTCTGCTTTATACTGACCCTATTTAAATGTTGTTTGTAATGTGTGTCATGATGACCCTGATGAAGGCCGTGTTGGTCTTACAATAAATAAATAATAATATACTTTATTTGTCCCCTTGGGGAAATTATTTCTTTTCATTCTGTTGTTTTTTTTCTTGATTTACACACACATTGCACGGAGAGATGTCAGGATGATGGCTCCGAGCAGTTAGGGCTTCGGTGCCTTGCTCAAGGGCACCTTGGCAGTGCCCAGGAGGTGAACTGGCACCTCTCCAGCTACCAGTCCACACTCAGTGCTGTACCTGCTCCGTCTGGGACTTGAACTGGCGACCCTCCGATCCCAAGCCAAGTCTCTACGGACGGAGCTACTAGTAAGTTAAACCCAGTAAAGTGGTTCTCTATACTAGTACTGTATATGCTATACTGTTCTATGTACTAGTATACACTACAGTATACTCTTCTATATACTTGTGTATACTATACTCTTCTATATACTATATACTAAGTGTTGCTGGAGTTTTAACCTCTTCAGACTTTTTCACTTCTCCGAGCATCTTGGAATCAGGTGAATCAAAGAGTATCGAAGCAAAGAGATGAAACTACGGTGTTTTTTGACAACAGCTGCTGCCACCATTTTGGACTGAAAACGCTTATTATATTTTTATATTATTATAATATTTTATTGTTCAACACCAGCCATTTCGGTAGAATATGACGATAGAATAGAAATAATTGAGTTTTACTTTTGTAGGTGGACGTTTTATGTCGTCTGGTAGTCGCTTTCAGTCCAAAATGGCGGACGCGTAGCTCTGCTGCTGGGATTTTATGGCATTTGCATATAAATATAGGCATTTATAAACATTCACAAGTGAATATCATGTGTCAGAGACACAAGCTGCTCCAGGAAACTACAGAGAATGAAGATAAGAAAAGAGCAGTGGGTGAGTCCTCAGTCTGAAGGACACCAGTAGGATGGACGTGGCTCGTGTCCAGCGGAGTTGACATTAATGGTAAGTTACTGTTAGGTAAGATTCCTTGTTATTGTCCTGTTTCTAGCTACAGTATTTGTGACGTTTAGTCTGGATGCAGTTTCTATGAACAACCACCTTCTTCGTGAGCTCCTGAAGACCCACTAAGATGAATAAACCCATGAGGCACACTGAAGCTCAACAGGACTAGCTCAGTTTATACCTCTTGGTTCATTCGTGATAAGTTGAACACAAAATGGACCAGAACACAAAGGCAACAATCCTCAGAAGACAAAGCATTGGAGCAGATTGACGGTACCGGAGTGTGTTCTCATCAGAACAACGGGGAACAACCTCTGTTCCACTGAGCAGATGCCATGTCATGAAAACTCATGTGAGAAAGAGGACGGAGGGACTCATTCATTCACAACTCATTCACGTCGTCCAGAGACTCACGGTCATGAAGCCGTCCAGTAGACCAGAGTCAGGTTTGGGGGGAGCCTGCAGCCGCTCCATCGACCATTTCTCGATGATGGAGGCCACCTGGCTGTTCTCGGTGTTGAGGATCCTGAAGCCCGTCATGTTCACACCACTGTATCGGTAAGGCTCCACGTCCAGCGCAAACAGATCCTGGACAGAAGGAGAGTCCGTCAGAGAGAGGAGAGACAGACACAGTTCATTCATCAACAGCTCTGTACCTGAAAGTTACTGAGAACAAGCTAAAACCCTATTCTGTGACTAGCTAACAAGAAACCCAACGACACCTCAATAATAAGAAAGCTTTGGGGCTTTTAATAACTGCTGACATAGAAAGGCCTTGGAGCTTTATGATGATGTCTTATCACCTACAGTACTCTGTACATGCTAGCAAAGTAGGAGGTGTTATTTCAGAAGGAAAACTCCCAATCATCTCTTTGAATCATCAGTACAAAAGATGAACAACTGTATTAGAAAATATCTGCTTATTTAAAGATAAGAGAAGTCAAAGGTTCCAGCCTGGCGACGTATAAACTTAACGAGAGAAGATAACTCCGACATGCGGTCATTGAACTTAGTTCAACAAAACCCCAGTTCCGTTGAACGTAATTTTTAGGAGAGAAGGCTGATTTTTTGAACGTTGGAAAGAGATAGTTATTTACTCTCCAGCGCTGTACTTAACACGCAGACTTGACATTGACATCCATCTTTTCATCTTACAAAGAACCGATAAGTGTTTGTAAAATATCTCTTACTACGTTAATTATTATAATAATAGTAATCAGTTTTGATGTGAATGTTATAAAATGAAAACTAGCAGACTGCATTAAACGTGGCGGTGGTGAGACACATACTGAACAAACCTTCCATACAGTATTAGACCAAACACTTAACACGTGGTAAGTGAAGAGAAGATAAATCTGGCAGGGAAACGGCTGCCATATGTGGCTCGGTATGGCTGGTTTGTTCACTCTGCTGGGAGAATCAGGCTGTCAGTGCTGGACTCTGTCTGCCAAACACAACAGTGGGAAATGACAACTACTACTGTACCCCCCCCCCCCCCCCCTTCATGTTTGTGTTTTCCTTCTCATCTTCCTGAAACACCACGGGGACATTTAATTATCTCATGTAGATCGGTCCACACCGAACGAAAAGTGTGAACATTTAGATGTTTCAATTCAAACTGAAAATAATGCCTTTTAGCCGTCATGATGGAAAGCACAGAATTATTCTGTTTTCAAAGGAACTTGACATTAAACAGTACGGTCGGGGGGGGGAGGGCGCAGAGAGAGAGACAGTGTTTTGATCGTGGGCAACACAAGCAGCCACTTCAGGATGAGAGTGGGATGGGACTCAATAAGAGTCAAGTCTTTAACGTGGAACACGGACTGACGTAATGCTCACTAGTGTGTGGAAATACTGTATGTAGTGTGTGTTGTTTTACACATTAAAGGGGATTTTATCCTGAGATAACCAAAGGCAAAGTCACTGATACAGCCACATAATATCCGAAGAGCTACAGACTCTGAATCTCCACGTTTAGGTGAAACAGTTTTCTGCCTCACTTCTCTTTACTGTTCTACCGTCAGTCACTCAGCTATCAGTCTGAGGAGGACTCTCTGTATTTACAGATTTCAAACTGTCTGTCACCATTGGGACAAAGAAACACTACTACGAGAACTACTATGGCTTCTACTGTCAATCAATAAATAAAGTACTCGATAAATGAATAAATGTATCATTAAATGTAGCGAAAATTATATGGCACATAAATGTAGCTATTAGTTAATTGATGAAATGTGACATAAATTGATATTTCTGTTTTAATTTGCTTCTTTATTTATTTATCTTTGTATTGATTCCCTTATTTATTTACTCTTCTGTTTAATGTTCCCTTTCATTTATTCAGGTATTTATTTTTATTATTTTTTGCATGTATTTATTTATTTATTTAATATATTATTTTTGTCACATTTTATCAATTAATTAATGGCTATATTTATTTTTAATAATATTTTTGCTACATTTAATAACATATTTATTTATCGAGTCATTTATTTATTGATAGATTTATGCATTTATTTTGTCAGTTTTTATCAATTAATTAATGGCTACATTTAAATTTAATATTATTTTTGTTATATTTAATGACATATTTATTTATTTATCGGGTCATTTATTTACTTATTTTTGCATTTATTTTGTCACTTTTTTATCAGTTAATTAATGGCTACATTTAATTTTAATATTATTTTTGCTACATTTAATGACATATTTATTTATTTATCGAGTCATTTATTTATTTATTGATTGATTTTTGCATTTATTTTGTCACAATTTATCAATTGATAAATGTCTACATTCAATTTTTAATATTAGTTTTGCTACATTTAATGACATATTTATTTATTTATTGATTGATTTTTTATTTTGGCAGGTTCCGTCCTCCATACTACTGCTGCTGATTAATATTAATAATAGTATAACCAGAGGCAGAGTGAGAAGTGGAGGAGGACACAAAGGAAGAGGAGATAAAGAGGAGGGAGAAAAGTAACACCATGGATGTATTTTGAGAACTTGACCTGCAAGGAAATGGTCATGTGACTGATGGTGGTAGCTGAGCTTGCTAATATATTGGCAAAAGTAGTGCCATCTGAACATTATTATTACAATGTCCTCTTATAGATGTGGGATGGGAACCTCCAAACGTCCCTGGAAGAGACTGGTGAATATGCTTGAACAGTGACTCAAGAGAGATATTTAATTTTTTCATGGAAAAAACTATATCATTCTTTTATTTTGTATTTTTAAAAACAGCTCACAGTGTAATATCTATGATGATAAATTGTTCCTGATGTACGAGGGAAGGTAGTCTGTGGATGTTTGGTGCAACCGGAATTATGAACATATTGTCTTTGTAACGTATTTGTTGTCTATTATTGTATTAAACTTTGTCCTCCTCATGTGATATTTCTCCAGTTATTCATTCTGAACTAACCTAACATACACACTGACTTATAGCAGAAACCGGAAGGTATAACTTACATCGAAGGGTGTTTTTTTGGAATGTGATGAAGTTATGTTTGCATTAATATTCATAAAGGTATAATGTCATATGTTAATGTTAATGTATGTTTGGCTTGTCCAAACTAAATAGAGGTGAAGGAATAAAACAGCAGGCTGATCAACAGCTTAACTACAAACGTCCCTTTGCTGTGGACAGTTTGACTCATTTTTCAAGGACAGCTGTTTTCTGAGCTTCTTCACTGATTAACTTCTTACAATACAAGTAGACGACGTAACCGGGGCGACCGAAGAGTATTCTGCTGACGTCTTCAGCTGTCCTTTTCAAACACGTGACTCTCGCCCTTTCTCAGCATCAACATACACCAACAACTTCTCTCTTTCCTTACTCAGCTGCACGAGCTCACTAGTGTCTCTTTCTCTTTGCTCAGTCCTTTACATCAACATATTATATATATTATAAATATAAAACCTTCATGGTTTGAAAAAACAAATCATAATACAAAGAGTAACAATAAAGCTTGTTTGTTTTACATTTGTCTCTTTTATAATGGTGCTCTACGGGAGAAGAAGGGGGGGGGGGGCGTGGCTCAGTAGGTCAAGAATTGAATTGAATTGAATTAATCACATGGGACGGTTCAATCCCCAACTCCTGTCCACATGTGGAAATGCCCTTGGGCATGACATTGAACCCAACTTGCTCCTGATAGTGAGGCCCGTGCCTGGCATGAATTGCATTGAATAAAGCGCTATATAAATGCACTCAGTTCACACACTGTACCTTTAAGAATAACTATGTAGAAATATCCAATCTTCCCACTGATGGTCTCGTTTGCTTATATAGGTCATATAGAGGCAGCATCAGTATTAAATCGAGACTGTTTCATAAGCAGATAAAAGTTCCTCATAGTAACTTTAAGAAGAGGAAGAAGACACAAATCAAAAAAAGGCTGATGTCACAAAGTACCACGCTATTATTTTCTTAGACTCTGGAAAACGCATTAAAGGGAAAAAAGAGAGATCCAAGGTAATAGATATAAAATGAATAGCTGAGAAAATGAAGATTGAAGAGCGGCGTCATCTCGTTCTTTGGGATGCAACAAATCTTCACGGGGATGTGGAGCTCTGAGTTCGACCTGATGACAAAGCGAGTGTGCAGCACAGCCTCGTTCTCTACTCACCAGTGTGGTGAAGATATAGTGATAATACTCCGTCATCATCCCCATGGCGAGAGCCTAAGAAAGAGAGCGACAGAAGGAGGCAGAGAGAGAGAGATTGGGAGAGGGAGAGATTTAGAAATGAATAGAGAAGCAGATACAATATTTTGTCATATTTTGCACACATGCACACACACAGAGACGTGGCTGTATTACTGGCTGTAGCACCATGTAATGTGAAGAGGCATATATTCTGCTCCGCTGCTGCAGCCACAGGCTCACAGATAAGAAACAAACACCCACCAGAAAGAAAAACAGCTAAATAAAGCAAAAGACAGAGCTCAGTCTCATCACTTGGCATATGTAGGGAAATATGGAGGATAATATATATATATAAGTGGGACATCTGGGAAACACATATAAGGGAGTCATCCTCCAATAATGAGGTCCACAGTGGAGATTGTTTGGAAGCTGGTGTTTACAACATGTTAAAAACAAACAGATAGTGAGGTGTGATACTTATGCTGTTGATTAGAATGTGTGAAAAATACAAGCATGGTGTGTAATGTGATGCTTCCAGTGCTGGCTCTGTTTGGAACAGACTTTATTGGCAATGTGGAGCAGGAAAAGTGCACGCACCAGAGCGGTATGTATAGCAACAATCAGTGCAAATGTGCCAGGGTTTGTGTTTTGTGTTATTTCACCACACAGATGGATATGTTATAATGCAGCCCATTATCCCAGGAATTATGTCAATATTTGACAATTCTGCACATAATGATTTACATGCAGTGCTAACGTGGGAAGTAGTGCGTCCTTTATGTAGGGAAACGGAGAGTGAGGGTGTGGAGGTCGGGGGGGCAATTGTGGCAAAAGTTTTTGATTCTTGGTATGGCAAGAGTCAGAACTAAAGGAGCACTGAGGTTCAATACTCAACCCTATTAGAGGGCAAATCAATCTACTGTATGTCCCAATCCTCAACTATAGTCATGAGCTTTGTGTAGAACAAACAAACGAGATCATGTTTGTTCACCGGTTGTCTGTGCTCGCCCTTAGATATAGAGCAAGGAGCTCAGACATCCAGTAGAATCTTGGAGTAGAACTGCTGTTTTTCTTTTCATCAAAAGGAGCCAGCTGAGTTGGTTAGGATGCTCCCCCTGTGGAGGTAATCTTCAAGCATCTTCAACGGGGAGGAGACCCAGAACACGGTGGAGGGATAATGGGAACTGGGAACACCTTGTGATACTCCAGGAAGAGTTGGAAGACAAGATATGAATGGATGGACAAGTAACACACAGCGGTGGAATCAGTAAAGCAACCGACTATAGACCCGGTGCTCATTGTTGTTTAAATAGTTACACAGTTTAGTCTGGAAACCAGAGTCGCATGAACAACAGAACTGAGTCTGAGCACAGACGGGGAATCTTGATTAATGGGGAAACGACATTCGGCTCTGGTGCAGCTCCATTTTCTATTTCGAGCTGATTAGATCAACGTGGTTTTACATGACTGTTGGCCTGTTCACGTTCAGTCACACTTTAGTCATCTGTCTGCTATTTCATCCATCTTACCAAGTGAGGAATATGTACTCATTTGCACTATTACCAAGGCAATCTGTCTCTAAAAATGCACCTCGGAGATGAGACGCTGAAGTGGAACCTTTCTCGACTTTATTCTATTATCATCCCGACTGTGTGTGTGCTGGCTGTGTGCTACCCCCCACTCCAGATGTATGGCACTATATGCTGGTGTCAAAGTCCTGCCTGCCGCGCTGAGACTCACTAAATCAATATGAATCACAGATTAGGACTGTGTGGAAAGGATGATTAAACAGGAAGGATGTGATAATGGCTGCTGCTACCAGGTGGGAAAGCTTGAGAAAGCCCGGCATCCCGCCACAGAACCAGCTCACTACTGGACCTTGTGATGACAGAAGAGTGAAACCTTTCAGAGCTTATATTCAGATTTTTTTTATGTCACTTATGAGCAATGAAAACAAATCAATAGATAACTGGCATCCTGTTCAGTTGTAACAGCTATTGAACACTTTTACAATGATGAACGGCTCGGCTGTGATGCTCCGTTAGAGAAGTCACGTCGGGTGATGGAGAGGTTGTCAGATTCAAGTAAGCTAGCTAGCTACATGTTCAATTACTTGTTGGCAAACTAGCTCGTAAAATTGGTGCTTTGAATACATTCATCGATCACTAAGTGTCTACAGTTGAACGCGCTGTACAATTCGTAATTATGCGAGGTTCGTTGTATTTAGTTAACGTGAGCCACGGCCACATTTGACAGAGAATTGTTCATAAATTCAAAATGTATTTAGTGCTCTCTGTTTGTGCTATGTTCTTATGTGAGTGCTCAGATTAATAAATGTATTCTTTGATTTTGAAACAGTAGCCTTATTTGTTGTTATTGAACCTTTCTGAGGCCATAAGGAGATTACAATACTTGATACTTGATACTACCAAAATAGCCACATGATTTATTGTGAGAAACTAAACAATTCTATGTAAAATCAGACATGCATTAACCCCGTAGAGCCCAAATGGAATGATCCTATGTTTCATAGCCACTAGCAGTCGAATCAGCTCCTCAGATCGAATAGTGGATTATTGGGGGGGTTCACCCCGAGCGTTAGCTAACAAGTAACTGAACACATACTGTAGCTATAACCAGCTTACCTGAATCTGACAACCTCACAACGTGACTTCTTTAGCGGAGCATCGTAGCCGAGTCGTTTCTCGGGGTGTTCATTTGTTCTAGCTAGTTACGATAAAATAAATAAAGCCAATAATTGATGATGGCTGATTCTTATATAGAAATCTTCTGACTAGCTAACGGAAGTTGATGTGACAGTTGAGCGAAAGTTGGATGAAAAAGGGAGGAACAGGGGAACTATGGACAGTGGACGGGGCGGTATGAGGTGTAAGAAGTATCCAAACCATCCAGGATATTACAATACTGTACTATAATAGAGCTTACTAGCTTGACCATGAAACACAGAAACAATGGTGCTCCTTTATTTCTGTGTTCTAGGGATTATTAGCTGGTGAATGCATGCTGACCTTTTGGCTTGGGCAGTTTTAGCCTCAGCCTTTAGCACGGTATCGTGTGCCATCATGTGCATATTTAAAACCATGAAATAGGACTTTAGTTTTAAAAAAGCAGCTGAAAACAATAAAAAGTGAAGTCAGCTGGAGTTTTCAACCAACCCACAATGTAGCTCACACTAGCTAGCTACAGATGATGAAATCAACAAGCGACAGTCATCTTCTGAGCCAACAAGATCCTTAACAAGGTCATTAACAAGATCCTTCACAAGGTCATTAACAAGGTCATTAACAAGGTCATTATCTAAAAATGAAAAGCCTTCTTTTATTTATTCTGTGAAATCAAACACCCATTGTTTCAAAATGACTGTACATGTTGGTTAATCAGCCTCCTTCAGCATTGTAAACTGTTAGCGTTGGAACTATATTTTTAACAACAACTGGACGCAGCGAAATATCTGAAGTCATTTCCTCATGGCGTTGCCAGTTTGGATGCAGCTGTGAACACCCAAAATGTTGAATCTTTTTTTATTATAGCAGATTTGTTGAAATTATTTTATGCAAATTATATGTCTTCCACATCAATAAGGTTATGTTCTCTCCTTCCTTATTGATTTTCAATACATTTCTGGCTTTTTGGGACGTGTGAACCCTAAATATACAACATTTAAATAGACCATTTTGTCGTTTTTGAATATTTAACAACACAGTTTTCCCCTGCTAGTCGTTGTGCTACAATCTCTTTACCAGACACTGTAATTAATGTGTAGGCTACACAGATATTACATTAATATTGATTCTCAGCTGACTGTCTTATTTTCCTCCTTGATGTTTCTACATTTTGGGGGTAAAGATGGGTAGCTGATGAGAATACTTACAATCTCTAACTTATTGGTGTGTCATGTAATGAGAATATCAGAGCAGGACAGTCAAGTCTTTCATTAGCACCCATTAGTAGGTTTCTCTCTGACAGTATTAATGAAAGTATAGTCCTTGACCTTCCCCAGCAATCTACCACTCAGGCATTGATTAAAAACCCTGGGAGAGTGACAGAGTCCTGGGGGTGAATCATGTTGTCTTTAATATTTGATAAATCCTGCAAGCAGAAGAAATATGAATGCTTGTTAATTGAGTTACTCATTGAAAAGTTCCTCTTTTACTGACATTCTTGGGCTGCATGGAAAAGCCTTTGTGTGGAATTGTGAAAAGAGAGCTTAAGTTTTAATGTACAAGCTACAAGCTTTTCCTTTCAGGGTATATATATATATATCGATATATATATCGATATATATATATCGATATATATATATATGTTAATACACCACTCTACAAAGGCTAAAGGGCATCACAAATACTCTAACCTTCCTCACACTACGACCACAAACAATATAATTTTAGAATATTTGTTAAATATTAAATTGGACTTAGTTTATGCTCTCAGCGTGATTACAGCTGTCAGATTTATCATCATCACACTGTTCATGTGCACTTAACTAATAATTCCAGATTTGTCAGGCTGACTCAGACACAACACAGTTAATTGAGTTCAATGTGACAATGGTCAGTAAGTACAATGTAGAAACATTTATATTTGTATGTGTAATTTTTAAGCCTTTTATCTTGACATTTTTTTAATATGCTGTTATGCTAAATTCTGAGATGATCAGTATTATTATCTTGAGATATCAAACATTGTTTTCATGTGATCTCAATGTAAATGTGTCATTATCACAGGGTGTAAGGTTTCCATCATGTGGAGGAAGAGTTATCCCAGAAGAGGATAGAGCACAATTAACAATATGTCCAGTATGACTTATTAAAGATAATTAAGTCATGATACACAGTTTGGATAATGTGATGACTCATGAGTCATAATTTAGACATAATTGGTCTAAAAACTATTCTTAGCAACTATGTTTACTCGTATTATCATTAGTAACTACAGCCGTTCCAGGCTTCCATCGTAGTATCTGACTGTTTGGGAACATTTGGGCTCCACATCAAACACAATTAGCAGGATTCAAGGGTGGGAAACCGGTGAGGGATCATGTTCTCATGCCCTATCATTAGACAACAACATTTATATCGGACAGTTCAACAAAATAAGTGGAGGCTCTACATGTTGGTGTCAGGTTTCCAAAGAAATCTTTCTTTCGATGATATGTCAAGTATCGTTAAAGTTATATAAAGATCATGGTCATAGCAAATGAACTATGGTTAAGGTATCATTAGGATTAGGTAACTTAAACACTTTGGTAGGGGGAAGGAAGGATTGTTTAGATTAAAAAAAGGGGAATGGGACATGATCTCTGATCTTCCACACATCCATAGAACAATATTGCCTGTAAAGGCATTCAGCGTTAGCTTAGCTGCAATTTGTGGTGAAAATGCAAGGTTCTCAATCCTATCAAATGTTAGCAATGCTGTTTCTGCACCCTGATATTTAATGAAAGACAACTATTTGACCTGATATACAATCAGTCAGTTGAACCCATAGAAAGGAGTCGTAGTAGAACGGACATTCCCATTCAAATCAACGTAGCAGAATGTTCAGAGCGACGTTTCTATGTGTACCGTTGCCATTGCGACTGTTGTAGCGGACTAACTTCTGTATAAACTAAAGCTGGGCATACAGTGTAGGATTTTAGAAATGTTTGTTGTGTAATTCCTACTGTACGATGAGGCAGGTAAAGTGTGTTTGCACACACACACACACACACACACACACACACCTGCTTCAGAATCCCAGCAGCCATTTCGTGGCCACAGTCAAAGATGATGTGGAACTCCTTCCCCCTCTTCATCTCTTTTAACAGCGGCTTAGCGTCCTTGGTCTCTGCCGGCAGCTGCCGGATCTTTAACCGGATATTGTACCGGGACGGCGCCTTTATAAGTTCTTGCAACCGAATCAGACCTGTAGGGAAAACAACAAAGAAAAACAACACTTATAAGTTTTATTTTGCCTGAAGAGTCGTTGCTATCTGGAAACTACCCGATTACAACTGGAAGGCTACAGTCCTTTTCCCATGTGGGCAATGAATTTACTAATAAGAAATTTCAAATATATGTACATACATTTCCACAGTAATTGAGGTAACAGCTCCTCCTGATTCATTTGGCGGTGGTGGTTATAATTAGTGTGAGGATAAGAAAGCTGCAGGGATGTATTTCTGTTGTCACTTTTTGTCTAATGAAATCCGTTTCTCTTCGACAGCCTCCCCGACCCTCTCCTACATTATCCGTCCTAAACACAAGATTTTTCTTTCAGTGTGTTTTTATTTCCTATTTCCTCATTGATATTATCCACAGCACATCTCAACAGTCTGCCTCCGTATCAGCAAACCTTCATCCAACTATACAAATATTCTTAGAAACCCAATAGAACAAAGACACATATCAATGCTGTACATTACCCGACAGTCATCATTCATCATAGATGACATTGATTGTGTGCTCACTATTGATCCGTCTCTTCCTCTATAGGCACTCACTGCTGTGAACAGGATATCTGTGAAGTCAACCGTGCTGCAGAAATTGACTCGGACTTCAACAGAATCATAAACATCTTAATTTTGACAGATTCACGTCCACGGTAATATTCAATCAGAGTATTTCTCTTCTCAACACCTGATCAATCATGTTTGTGTTGTTGCAGCAGAAGAATGTGTACGTATGTATGTGTACTTTCTAAAAGTTTATTCAGAAAGGATTTTATGGTTTATGCATTAAAGGACCGATATGTAATATATTTACTGTTATGAATCATAAAATGACCGTGATATGTCATCAGAGATGAAGCAAACATGCTAAATTGAAATACTGGCTTCTCCGACAACAATGCTTCAGCCAGTATGTTCTCCGTCCATGTGATCCCGTCTGCTGCCCATTTCAACAACCCTATTACCACACATGCAACACATTGGCTCTCAAACGCAGCCACTGAGTTTATTATCTACGTCAACCAGTTACATAAAAGTTACTACGAGTATGTGGATACATTTGGCTGAATGTCACCAGGTAAGACTATCACTTGTTAAATGGAAACACCTGAACACTGAGGAACAGAAGCCTGAGGAGCAGGAAGAAGTTCAGCCATCGTTCTCAACCGTATATTGAAATGTGTTTGTGTTTTGTGTCAGAGTGAGTGTCTTTGTCTGGTGAGGATCTTTGTTTCCCATCTAGGTGCTCTCTCTCTGATTGGCTGGAGGTGTGGGTTTGGTCTGGGGTGTGCCGGCTGCTGATTGGTCCAACCATCATCTCTGCAGTTTAAAATGTTCAGTTAGTCTGACAGCAGTCTGCCAGCAGCCTCTTCTGTCCTCGGCCTCCAAACCTTTGTGTTAAAGCTGTGATCTACAGCTGAATTAGTGTTCAACACCAAGAAGCCCCGTCGTCTCCTGCTGGAATCATCAACAGTAAGATCATTTACAATCATGGACTAATGTCCTGTTTCATTAATATTGTTTGTTGGGTATATATAGTTTATGTTCCGTGTACAAACTGGATTTAATGCTGATGTTGCTGCCAGCTGTGTGTGTGAATATGTGGCTGCTGTGCCAGGCTAAGCTATGCTACGCTATGCTATGTTATGCTATGCTATGCTATGCCAGGCTAAGCTATGCTATGCTATGCCATGCTATGTTATGCTATGTTATGCTATGCTATGCTATGCTATGCTATGCTATGCTATGCCATGCCATGCCATGCTATGCTATGTTATGCCATGCTATGTTATGCTATGCTATGTTATGCTATGCTATGCTATGTTATGCTATGCTATGCTATGCTATGCCATGCCATGCCATGCCATGCCATGCTATGCTATGTTATGCCATGCTATGTTATGCTATGCTATGCTATGCTATGCTATGCTATGCTATGCTATGCTATGCTGTGCTATGCTATGCTGTGCTGTGCTGTTTCTGTGTGTCTTGTTGGATCAGAACCAGCTTGGTGGTCCTGGTATCAGTAGACCTTCACACATCCTGTCGGCTACCCAGACTCTGAATCTGATTATTTTGCTCTCATTGTACGACGGAAATAGAAATGCAGCTAAAAACAAGGTTCAACAAATCTGAACAAGAGTGAAGAGAGAAGATAAATATACATGTCAGGTTCCTGTAACATCACCTCTGATGATGATGATGTAGGATTAAACTGTGGTTCACGGCCTGTTCTGGTTCACATCTGCCTTTCAGAATCTTATCAGTAGATGTTTGGTGTTGGACGGGAAAGGCCCACCTGATCTTCTCCGTGCCCCCCCCACACTGTGATTTCTACCTGCACCACTGCTGTGGATGCTGGCAGTGTCGATGGAGACAACCAGCCTCTAAAAGGAAACCAGACTGACTTTATACCACCTAGTTTATATACAATTAATCACTAGAAATATAACTCCAATTAAAGCTGCAAGCAGCGATGAGCGGGCCCTCGCCCCTTGCGGACGTCGGGGAACACGCTGTCGCCCACTTCATGAAAGTCGGACACCGCACGTAACGGTTTGAGGGTATTTTCTGCGTGTGGCGCGCGTTGCCGTAAATGACCTGTTGAGAACCTATGGGGTATCCTTTAAAGGCACTTCTATGAGGGTGGGTGGCAGTACACAACCATATGCTATTGCCAGTAGGTGGCGCTATCACCATAACTCAATAACGGCAGGGAAATGTCTTCAGGCCGGGACTCTTGTAAAACATGTCAAGTTTGGGGCTGATTCGACAATGCATATTCACTTTACAACATTTTCCTGTTTCCTGTAGGGGGCGCTATGACTATCACTCATAATGAAACGTTTATGTCTTCAGGCCTGAACTCTTATCCAGCTTGTGAAATTTGGGGCAGATCGGACGAAGTAAAGTCAAGTAACAACATTTTCCTGTTTCCTGTAGGGGGCGCTATGACTATCACTCATAAAGTTACATATATGTGACCTGCTCTATCATAATGAGTCACTTGGACCCAGAAACACATTTTGAGTTATCTATCTGACTGTAAAGAGGAAAGTCTCAGCTTTATGGCAATACCAAGATCATCTTTCTATGCCAAATATTCTATGAGATATGCTCTTTCAAAGTTCGACTGTCATCAAACGTTATTTTTGAGAAAAAGGGCATTAAAGATAATAATTCATATTCAGCCATTTTCCAGGATTAAAACACATTTATTAAGACTCAAGTCTAAATGAACACAATATTTTTTGGTCAGAAGTGACACCCAACATTTCATAATGTAGCCTACACATACCTTAACGCATACATGTGCACGTGAACACGTGCACATCACGTGCACGTGGATGACCACAAGCAGTACAGTAGATAGGGCTAGAAGTCCATATAGAAAAGAATCCAAAATGTATGGAATAAAATTGATAAAATATTAAAAAATATACTGTACATATGATATAATATATAGTATATATGTGTATTTCAATAGAATAATAATTAAATTATAATTATATGAATAATATTTAATAATAAAATATTAAATATGTTGCCACGTGCACACAGGAACATGCACAAACTTACAAGTCCATATCCAAACAATAAAAAAACATACTAGAAAATGGACAGAATATGAACAAATATTATGTACATATTATGTATGTACAATATTATATAATATAATATAT
This sequence comes from Sebastolobus alascanus, assembly GCA_916701645.2. Classification (NCBI taxonomy): domain Eukaryota; kingdom Metazoa; phylum Chordata; class Actinopteri; order Perciformes; family Sebastidae; genus Sebastolobus; species Sebastolobus alascanus. Next base: position 974,669 of record CAKAOJ020000190.1, read on the forward strand.
AATAGAAATATAGATTTAATAGAAAGACTATGAAATGTGGTGCCTGCGCTCTTTCTGCTGGCTTCTCCTGGAGCTCACTGTATCCGTAGAAAGGGTCATATGGGAGGGAGCTGATCTTCTCATGGAGAACCAGGTGTTTTCATCTACAAAAGGACAAAGTGAAAAGCATAAAGTGAAAAATCAAGTCATCTCAAAGATTTTAGGCTGACTAAATCATGTTGAATCATTGTTGAATGAAGCCTGATCATCATGTTGAATCATTGTTGAATGAAGCCTGATCATTTCAATATTAATACAGCCTTATATTTAGAAACATAGCCTATCACAATGTGATATCAGATGAATTAACAGCCTATAATTTTACTATATGTTAAGATATTTCTTTTGCTATTTAAAATTATTTCCTCACCTTTTGTGTCTCTCACAGCAACCCTGTCTGTCCCTGTCTCCTAGAAATGACGTTTGCACCTGGATATTGTTTTCATAATACCTGGTGTGGTGATGAGGTAACAGCTGCCTGGATTATATTCAGATACAATGCTTCTTTGAGTGAATTAAACACTACTAAACATTTCCTCTTAAAATTAATCATTTCTAGGAGACAGACACCTGAGAGACAGACACACAGACACCTGAGAGACACACCTGAGACAGACACACACCTATAGCTAGCCTACACACACTGACACGCACATTATTAGCTGATATTAATGCTTGTTATCCTGCTCTAGTGATTTTAAAAGTCTTTAAAATAAACAGATAAAACAAGGGTGGTGTATCTTAACTATCAGAACTTACCATTAGTCATTTCTTTCATTTGGTCGCGTCTTCTCTCCATCTCCTCCGGTGTAGAGAGCTGGTATCAAGCGGTGCTGTTGTGCAGTTTACAGCTAACGTTACACTGGTACTCCCGGACGGGCGATCACAATCTCTTTAACACTGTCCTGATTTAAATAACTATAATCAGAGACATTTTGTACCATCATCGGCTCAGTCATTAGTAGAATATCTTCCTCCTCGCCTTCCTCAAACTCACTTTCTCCGTGATGATCAGCGGATTGAGAGCTAGCCTAGCGTTAGCCGGGCCGTCCGACCCGACTCGACCCGCTGTCCGTCTCCTCATCACCCGGTGCGGTGAAACAACTCGGTCCAGTTGTCGTCAGATGTATCACCTCTAACGGGAATTTAATTTAAAAGTCGAGCGATGTTTTCTCACGTGAATTAATCTTGTCAAGCCAGCTATCTTCCTCTGTCAACCACAATCTGTCATCTGTCAATCAACTCTATCGAGCCGAGTCAATAAACAGCGGTCTTCCGGGAAAAACGTTACGACAACGTTACGTTTAAGAGCTTCAAAACTATATTTATCATTTGAATTTTACATCGATTCTTAGATTGTATTAAAGCTGAGGCTTTATTAATTCAGAAACGTATAAAAAACCCAAACAGCCCAAAATCCACTTTTTCATGAATAAACGTGTTTTTACAAGAACGCGGTGCCGCGACATCCGACTCATTTCGATAGAGCGGGTCACATATGTCTTCAGGCCTGGACTCTTATCCAGCTTGTGAAATTTGGGGCAGATCGGACGATGTAAAGTCAAGTTAAATCAGACTCCTGTGTCATGTCAAAACATCGAAATTCGCCGCGCCGCCACAAGAACGCCGTTTCGCAAAAACACAAAAGCTTCGCAATTTAGCATCGTGAAGGTGTTGAGATTCTGCTGCCCGACTTTGAGATGGATCTCTTGAATCCTCTAGGAGGAGTATCGTAAAGTTTCACACCTATAAAATGACAAAATGGCGTCTTCTCACATGACCTATGACATCACCGTTCGAGCGATCAAAAATTCCTTCGCAATTTAGCGTCACACCAGTTTGAGGGTTATACTACCCGAATTTGACGTGAATCCGATGAAGTCCCTAGGACGAGTTCGTCAAAGTATGCATAAATTACATGAAAAACGCACAAAATTCAAGATGGCCGACTTCCTGGTGGGCGGGGCTAATGAAACCCAATGAGGAATATGTCTGAAATAATGAGCGGGATGTGCATACCAAATTTCATGAATATAGGATCAACTATGTTCAAACTATGGGCTTCCACGCGTTAGGGGGCGCTATGGAGCCCGCTTAACGCGTTGAACCCAATGAATGTACATTCACGTACAGTTCACAAGTGTCCATCTTTTTGCCAACTTCCATGAGTTTTCGAGTATACCAAGGGCGTCAAAGGTATGTTCACAGGCTAAAAGACATAAGGGGGCGCTAAAGAGCCAACATGCCACACCCAAGCCCGATTACACCACCAAATCAAAGTAAGTACTAGTGTGCATGTGTGTGTAAAGTTTCATGAGTTTTTGTGCATCCTTAAGTCCTCAAACATGTGTTCGTAAATTTTAAAATAACGCACGAAATCCAAGATGGCTGACTTCCTGTTGGCCAAAAAAATCTCAAAAATATTTAGTACTCTCTTTCAGATGTGAGCAATGACCTACTCAAATTTTGTGAAGATCGAAGTAACTTTTTCCCAACCCTTGCCTGCATTAGGGGGCGCTATGGAGCCCGCTGGCGACGCCCCAGCCCAATCACTACAGTACTTTGCAATTTTCGCCAGTTCTGATGCGTATTCCAATTTTCGTGAGTTTTCGTGCATCCTAAGCACCTCAAAAATGCGATGTTGCAGCAGAAAAATAATAATTAAAGCTGCAAGCAGCGATGAGCGGGCCCTCGCCGCTTGCGCACGTTGGGGAACACGCTGTCGTGCACTTTTGCACGTTGGGGAACACACTGTCGCGCACTTCCATGAAAGTCGGACAACGCACGTAACGGTTAGAGGGTATTTTCTTCGTGGAGCGCGTGGCGCAGTAAATGACCTGTTGAGAAACTGTGGGGCATCCTTTAAAGGCACTTCTATGAGGCTGGGTAGCAGTATACAACCATTTCCTGTTGCCAGTAGGTGGCGCTATCACCATAACCAAATAACGGCATGGATAAATCATCAGGCAAAGACTCTTATAAAAATTTTGAAGTTTGGGAAAGATTCGACAATGCATAGTCAACTTACAACATTTTCCTGTTTCCTGTAGGGGGCGCTATGACTATCACTCATAATTACACGTATATGTCTTCAGGCCGGGACTCTTATAAAACATATCAAATTTGGGGAAGATTGGACAATGCATATTCACTTTACAACATTTTCCTGTTTCCTGTAGGGGGCGCTATGACTATCACTCATATTTACACATATATGTCTTCAGGCCTGAACTCTTATCCAGCTTGTGAAATTTGGGGCAGATCAGACTACGTAAAGTCAAGTTACAACATTTTGCTGTTTCCTGTAGGGGGCGCTATGACTATCACTCATAAAGTTACATATATGTCTTCCAGCCTGGACTCTTATCCAGCTTGTGAAATTTGGGGCAAATCGGACGATGTAAAGTCAAGTTAAATCAGACTCCTGTGTCATGTCGAAACATCGAAATTCGCCGCGCCGCCACAACAACGCCGTTTCGCAAAAACACAAAAGCTTCGCAATTTAGCATCGTGAAGGTGTTGAGATTCTGCTGCCCGACTTTGAGATGGATCTCTTGAATCCTCTAGGAGGAGTATCGTAAAGTTTCACACCTATAAAGTGACAAAATGGCGTCTTCTCACATGACCTATGACATCACCGTTCGAGCGATCAAAAATTCCTTCGCAATTTAGCGTCACATTAGTTTGAGGGTTATACCATCCAAATTTGACGCGAATCAGATGAAGCCTCCAGGAGGAGTTCGTCAAAGTATGCAAAAAATACATGAAAAACGCACAAAATTCAAGATGGCCGACTTCCGGGTGGGCGGAGCTAATGAAACCCAATGAGGAATATGTCTGAAATAATGAGCAGGATGTGCATACCAAATTTCATGAATATAGGATCAACGTTGTTCAAACTATGGCCTTCCACGCATTAGGGGGCGCTATGGAGCCCGCTGGCGACGCCCAAACCCAATCACTACAGAATATTGCAATTTTCGCGACTTCTGATGTGCTTACCAATTTTCAAGAGTTTTCGTGCATCCTAAGTGCCTCAAAAACGCGTTTTCGCAGCAGAAAAATAATAATAATAATAATAATAATAATCCTTAGAAAAACAATAGGTTTCCTCGCACTTCGTGCCAGGACACCGTTGGGTCCTGGCACTTTCGTGCTCGGGCCCTAATAATCCTTAGAAAAACAATAGGTTTCCTCGCACTTCGTGCCAGGACACCGTTGGGTCCTGGCACTTTCGTGCTCGGGCCCTAATTAATAATGTCAGTGAACGGTATATTTGTTAATATTTTGGGTTAGGTGTGCTCAGGTTGCATCCATCTCTAAATAACATCATGTGGTGTTTTTTATCCACACTATACATTTTAAGATCATTTTAAGTTCCATGTGCTGACGTAAAGGATTATTATACAATGAAAAACAGAGTTATTGCCATTCTACTCTGACTCTAATTTAAAAACTAAAAGTGATCACAGGTAATTAATCAAACTATATTTATCACAAGTGAATCCACACAGACTGGACCAGATGCTATTTTAAATACGAGTCAGACATCGGTCTTTCCATGTGTGTGCAGCGGCGCAGCAGTCCCGTGTCTCTGCCCACAGCTCGCCGTCCCCAGCTGTTTGGCCTGTGGCATTATTTGTTTACTTCCTGCTTCCAGATGAGTGCACTGCACTGTGGGAAACCAGCCCGCGGTCTGCTGGAGCTTCAGCAGCCAGTCGCTGGTTTCCATTAAATCAAACACTCTGTCGCACTCTGATGAGGACATCCCTGTTGTGTTGACCTGCGAGACACTGGCAGTGTTCCAGTTAACCATCTCATGACAAAGTGAGTCCTCAGCTGTGGCTCACAACATCTCACAAACACTACTGCAGTATGTAGAAGAGAAACCAACCAGACAATGAAGATATGTCAGAGAGCTCCCAGTAACCGTGGCTACTGGAGAACTAGCTGTGCACAAATATGTATTATATGTGTAGAAAGAGCAATCTAAAGATAGTGATAATTGGTTATTGGCTATACTGTAATTAAATAAAACTCGTTATGTTGCAGAAAAAGCTTTTTATGAATGAACGATGAAGACTGGTTAAAACATATAAAATCAACAAAAGGCAAATTTATACTACAGTAGTTTTGTACTTAGTATTTGCACCAGATGCACGCGGCGGGTGTATCGCTGGGGACTCAGCTATAACAATGAACTAACGTTATAATGTTTTAGCCTGTAACTTTTGAAGTGTAAGTCTCAGGAATTCATAATGTTCTTAACCCTGATACACACTCACTATTCATGTTAATGAATTAATGAATTAATTCATGTTTAGTTCTGATCTATGACTAGAACAACTTGACACACAGTGCTGAGCTGCATCTCAAATTAATCTGCAGGTTTCTATCTTTCTATGTGACCTGCTATTCCCCCCCCCCATGAGGATCCTCTGTCCACCCTATAAGGACAAACATGGGTTTTTGGTAAAGATGGGTGGAGTGGAAGAGGTAGTACAACACGTTGGGAAACAGGCTCCTTTGTTTTCTTTTCCAGATTGAGATTTTAAGATCGATATCAAGACATGAGTGTTAACTATACGGAGCTGGAGTCAGGACGAAGCTAGCCTAGCTTAGCATAAAGGGAAAGTAGGCAGCTAGCCTGGCAATGTCCAAAGCTGAAAGATATGCAACAATAACATCCTCCAACTTCAGTGATCAAATACATTGTTTTCTGATCTATATCAGCAAGACCTCATCATGTGTCAGTGTCTTCCAAACGGCTACACTATTGTAAAATAAATCTAATAATTAACACGTTGTATCTTATTATCCGTGCACAAACGGAAATGTGAAAACACTTTAGTGTTTTAATGGTGAGTTATGTGAATAAAAGCTTTGCTCTAACTTTGATCGCCCTAAATGATGACATAATGCTGGTCGTTATTTTATAGTAGCTGCTTATAATTTAATTCGGCAAATTATATTTTGCTTACCAGCTTCTTCCAGAGCTTTCAACTGCATCGCACAGCCTTCATTAGCGGATGGAGTTTGCTCAGTCGTCATGGAGACGGCTCATATCTCATCATGTGCTTAACATGACAGTATTTAATGAACTTTTTGCTCAGATCAATTTAATTGCTCTATATTTGTGCGTGCAGATACTGACTGTAAATGTCAGCCTTGTGTAAATGTGTTATTTTAATTGCCAGAAACAATACGGAGGAAATGAACTCTCTGTCCGTAATACGCCAGGGCCCGCTTCTTATTTCACTATTAACTTACACATTCAGCTACTTGTCTCTTGGCAACCTTCATTTATACCATCTCCATCTCTCTGTGCTGCATGAAGAGATATCTCTCAGTGTGGGCAAAGGGCCAGAGGTGTAGACTCCACTCACAGGAATCTGATTACAGTCAAAATGATCAAAACAAGACTCAGTTTAGACGTCAACACCAACAACACAAAGATCTGATCCACGGTGGGCCCGTGAATTTAGAGAATTTTGAACAAAGGACTGGCACAAGTTCTTTTTTAAATCTTAAAAGCAGAATCCGGTGAGTGGCATCTGATTTACTGTACATGACAGATGGAGAGACACATGGACAGATGGACCCATGCTGATCCATTTAGTCCATCCCATGAATCCACCGGGGGGGCAAACCACGCCTGACAAATGTTTGATGTGCCCAAGTAGTATGAGTGGATGTCCTCCAACATCCTACCTGGCTTCATCTGCATGTATACGAGTGTATGAGACAGCTAAAGTGTGTCTGTGTGTTATATGTGACTCCAGTCCGATCTCATAGGAGAGCTTTATGTTGCGTGAGCTGTCTTAGGAGAAAAACAGCTTCTGCTGCTGGAGCAGTTTTACGGTTAGTTAGTTAACATCGATGAAAGCAGCCCGACACATCTGACTGCTGCACTCTCTCATCATAAACACATATTGGAGCTCTCCAGCTCTAAGATGTCTCTCCTTCCACTCTGTGTGGCTCAATCTTCCTTCATGTCTTTCCAAAAATCTACAGGCACAGCTGAGAAATCTAGAGGGGAAAAATACTGAAGTGGGAGAAAAGCGGGGTGTCAGTGCTGATCAGTATTGACAGTGTTTAATGTGCGGCGACTGCTCTAGGATCCATATTTAACTCTGCATGAATATTTCATCCCCTCAAAGCGTTTATTAGGGGCCGTCTGGGAGTCTCCTGAGCGTAAAACAGATCGGCCTGCCTGTGATAAATATCCTTGTAAGGAAACGGCCCCTCAAGCGTTCCCTCCCCGACTCCCCTCCGAGTGCATCGCGACAAGGAAGACGAGTTCCTTCTACCGGGCTGCTCAATCATTATCGGTCACATAGACGTTAAAATGATTCCCCCAGACGGCCGATCTGCAGTGCTGCATGATGGGAGTAATGGCTGATCAGTCACTGAGCTGCAGACTCCTGGGGTCAAGGTTAATGTGACCCTCGCCGCGTCGGCCGGCTTATTTATGTTCAATTAAATGCATGTAACACGTTGGAGAAAGATTAAAGCATGCCCGCGGTCAAAGGCTCCGCCAGTTGTTCAGGAATGTGGAGGTAGAACATGCACGCTGCTGTTCCCTCGCTATAAATAAACCTCCCCGTGTAAATGTGGGCCAGTCACAACAGTAAAAACTCTCTTTGTTATTAGTTCTCCTTGCTCTAAATCATCTGTGCTAAAAAGAGTCCATAGCCTGAACCACCACTCTATTTTTCTTCAATTAACTCGACCCTCCACATATCTACTCTACCACATGGTGCAGTGGGCAGGAAAAGTTCTTCTTCTGCCACAAAATGAGTTCAAAGTAATTCATGTGGGAATGGGAGCAATTATACCTTCAATTACTTTATGTAGTCCTATGAAAAGGGGCGTAGCACAAACAACGTAATCAATGAATAAATGATGCCTTCTGGATTCACCCCCCCCCCCCCCCCCGATATATCAGAGCTGCTCAATCTCTGGACGGCTTCTAAAAACACATCTCTATAGGCCTCATCTTTCTATACAACTCTAGTCTTTCACCATTTCAGTCAGGTTTCCACAAAAATCATAGTACTATTACTGCTGCCATGAAGGTCATGAATAACATAACTGAAGCACTTGATAACAAGCAGTGCTCTCTGTGTTTGTTTATTGACTTTTCTAAGGCCTTTGATACCGTTGATCACATCACTTAAATTGGACGTCTTTCAGCTATCGGTTTTTCTAAACAAGCAGTTGGGTGGTTTGCAAATGATCTCACAGGCAGAACACAGGCTGTTCAGATTGAAGGTTCTGCCTCGGAGGTATTGCAAGTAAAAAAGGGGGTCCCTCAAGGTTCAGTTCTGGGCCCGTTATTATTTACTATAAACATAAATTACCTTGGACAGAATATTCCAAACTCGGCCTTTCATTTCTACGCTGATGACACTGTCATCTACTGTTCTGCACCCACTCCTGCTAAGGCATTTGAATATCTAAAACATGCTTCTGATAGGGTACAAGAACAGCTTTGTCATCTGCAACCTGTTCTTAATGCAGACAAAACAAAATATATGTTCTTTACAACTTCAAAAACAGCAAGATCAGCACTGAGAACATTGTAACGAAAAATAGTAAATTGAGTTGGTATCTACTTTTAAATATCTAGGATTCTTAATTGATGACCACTTGTCTTTTAAGGAGCACATTCAGTATGTTGTAAAGAGCTGAAGCTCTTATTAGGATTTTACTACAGAAACAAGTCTTGCTTTTCTTTTTGTGTGAAACAGAAACTGGTGGAATTGACCTTTTTACCTGTTATTGACTATGGAGATGTGTTGTATATGAATGCTTCTGCTCATTGTCTTGGCATGCTGGATAGCGTGTATCACGGGTCACTGAGATTCATTACAAACTGTCGTTCTTTTACTCACCATTGTGTACTCTACTCTAAAGTGAACTGGTCGTCCTTATGTGCTCGTCGCCTCAGTCACTGGTATGTGTTTATCTACAAAAGCATTCTGGGTATAATTCCTTCTTTCTTGTCTTCTCTTTTAAAAAGGAAAACTGGAAGTTATAATCTTCGTTCTGTGGACATTTTGCAATTTGTTGTTCCCAAAGTTCAAACTGAATTGGGAAAGAAATCTTTTAGGTTTTCGGCACCTGATGCTTGGAATAATTTACAATCTGATCTTCAACTTAAAAACTTAGTTACCTTGAATGGGTTTAAATTTCTGGTGAAATCTCTGGAGTCCACGTTGTCTGTGAGCAAGTGTTTTTTATGAACAAGTGTTAATGTTGTTCATTTATGTGTTGTCTGTTATTTTTACTATAACTGTCTTGCTGCGATCTTTGATCTCAATGGGACTAACCTGGTTAAATAGACCTCATCTCTCTATAGACCTCATCTCTCTATAGGCCACAGTATGTGTTTCAGTCTGATCTGTGTCTCACTGTTTCTGTGTTTCATATTGAAATTGTTCTTTGTTTCTATCATTGTTCGATGTTTCATTTGTGTGTGAAGCACTTTGTAACGGTGTGTTTTAAAAGGTGCTATATAAATAAAGCTTTACTGACTCACATTGTTATGTGTACCGTTGCCATAGAGACCATTGTAGCGGGCACATTTCTGTATAAAACTACACCGATTATAGTAGAAGCAGGAAGAGACCATTTTGGTGGCACCACACCGCATAAGACTGAAGTTGTTGAATATTTTTACCATTAAAAAAATTCACCAAAATTATGAAAAAGCACATTTTTTCCAAAATAAATGATGAAGTGACCATCGATGTGTGAAATGATTTTGGTGGCACTACACTACATAAGACTCATAGTAATATTAATACTATAGCTGTTTCTTTTGGACCTCTTCTGTAATTAGTCTGTTGTGTGACTTAATTATTCAAATTTGTGCCAGAAATCAGTCAGTGGTCGCTCATCAAGGTGGACTTTTAGTTCTGACTTGCTTCATGTCTGTTTCTTTCATACTGGTACGATTATCACTGATTCTGTTAGTGACCAAATAAAAAAGGCTGATTTGACAACACCCTCCACTCTCTCAAAATAACCAAACCATAAGACAATAATAACAAAGGATCATAGCATGGGAAACACTGCAGCTGCCATTAGCATTCCAGCACAGCCACAGTGGGATTAGCATGGTGAACAGTGAAGAGTCAGTGAGCTCTTCACTAAACAGGCTGTGAGTGGTAGTGGAGCGTATGATGGGACCGCTGGTGTGGAGACACACACATCAAATTGAAACAGATTACTGGAGGGTCCTGGGACTGACTCTGAAGTACACTGAGAGGACTCTTAGTGGTAGAATATATATATATATATATATATATATATATATATATAGAGGCCCACTCACATGGCTCTGTGCTGCAGTATAACGTATACATTGTCAGATAGTGATTCTTTACCTCATCTGCAAAGAGAACCGGGCTTTTATTTATAACAGGTTCATATCAGAGACGGGCTTTTATTCCTAATGTTCTCTGATTTATATATAATTATATTTTATTAAGCAGCTCCATGTTAATTTGCTGTTTACGCCGTTAATGCAGTCCCCCATAATGTCCCGATAAATCCAGTAAAAGAAAATGTTATCGGTCACTAACTAGATCCACTTCATTCTAATTTAACATTCATCCGATTAGTGTGAAGCTACTGGTGATGAAAATTCAATAATTCTTCCATTTTAATCTGTTGTCTTGATATTTTCAGTATAACGTACAGTACACACCCACAGCACTTATAATTATATATAACATAATTATACCGTACTTACTACTCTCAGCTATGGGTTTCTCATTTTAAGAAATACTGTTTTCACTGACTCATTAATTCCAGTCGATTCTACGTCGCTGTTCTTTCAACACGTTCTCACTCCCAACTCTTCACATACCGCCGTTTGGTCAGAATCCCTCGGCATCGGAGACCGCCGCCCGGGGTTCCCCTCTAGTGTTATGTTTAGATGGACCAATATAGGCTTGTTACATGCATAGTGTCCTTTCAAAATAAACTTCTGTTTTCACAGGAAGTTAGGTTTAGGCAACACAACCACTTAGGTATCATTATGAAACGCTCATGGTTGACGTTAACTTCACTGAGTATCGACTCAAAGGACTGATGATACTAACGACTCACGTGACTAAAAACTGACGTGACAAAATAAGTCAACGTTACTTTTAGTTTCATACAGGAAATGAACGGCGGTCTGCTGGTTGAAAGTGTTTGTTTGACCCGTCCACCTCCCCTCCCACACACCCTCAGCAGACTCTCACGTTATTAATACTACGTCACTATTACTACTACTGTTGCTAAAGGCTGCCTTGGTTTCCGATGCCGAGGGGCGCTGACCAAATGGTGGTATTAGACGAGTTGAGAGTGAGGTGATCACCAATTCACCGGACTTTGACTGGCCGTTATGTCGTGGTCCAAGCTGAGCATCTGCTGCTGTGCTGCTTGTGTTTCCCTTCATTCATTGCTTGTGACGTTGCATGTCTTCTGGCTGAGTACAGGTTGCGTTTGCTCGTTAATGTCAGTAAGCTATGAGGCTGCGTTATATTTGGCTATTTCTTTGTTCAGCCTCTCTGCTCTGCGGTTGCTGTTCGGATTCCATTCGTGACAAGTATGAATTCTTGGTATGACTTCCGCTGATCACCGGACAATACTTTACCCAAACCTGGTTTACTGTTTTCATATTAGGTCCATTTAGTTTAGAATATGTCCCTTGTATCATGATACTACTAGTGTCTTACCATATGCTAATCTGAAAGTACTTAAAAAGTACTTGGGTAGGTTAAGTACATTATAGTTTACAATATCCAACCGGTGGAAGCAGATAGCCTCCCACCCAGAGCCCGGTTCTGCCCGTGGTTTCTACCCGATAAAGGGGAGTTTTTCCTGGCCACAGCGCATTACCATAACAATGCTCATGGTGGGATCTCTTGTTGGGTCTCCAAACTATAGATTACGGTCTAGACCTGCTCTATAAAAAGCGTCTTGAGATAGCTTCTGTTATGATTTGACACTATATAAAAATAAATTGAATATTTCCGTAATCCACAACAAAATATCTTCCCCTCGAAACGTAATTCATGATGCAGTTTTGTTGTATGTTGTAATTTTTTAGGAGACCAGGCTGTAATCTGAGTCTAGCCACGATGTTTTCTGAGCTCATCTCAGATGAGGAGGGTGTTGCTAGCATTCAAGGGAAATTTCAACATGCTTGTTGCATAGATTAATGATGGCGGATGGCAGCGGCTCTGTTGTTTGGGTCTCGTGCGCTCTCTGCTAATAAGCAGGAAGTAATACTTTAATTTTGGGGGATTAGCTCTCTCATCAGAAACCTGGTCCAGCTTGGATTCATTGAGAACTGGATTCCCACTAACAGCAGAGCCTTTTCCCCCAAAATCTGTACGACCGTTTGCTAGAAACGCTAAATGTCTTGACCGAAGTGTCTCTGTCTGAACTAGTGCTATGCAACTACTAGTACTAGTACTAATACTTTTTCTACTACTACAATACTACTACTAATGCTCTTGTTAAGCACTTTGTGATGCATGTGATGTAATACATTTTACTAACTGACCTACTACTACTTCTACCAGTGTCCCTGTTACTGCTTCAAGCCTTCTAATTCCCATTAAGATCCCACCAGGATGTCCAAAGATCAGACATGCCCTCCCTCTAAATACCAACTCAGCTTGTCAGACATGGCTCTTAATCATTTTCGTGCCTCTCTCAAATGACCACTTTGGAATTACACCATGCAGTCATCCATATTACTTGTAGTGAACATGCCGTCAAGCTGACCTTTCTTCAAGCACCGCAGCCCCCCCCCCCACCACCTCCAGAGAGAAGAGGGATAAAGATTCAGGCCTCCCTAAGTTATCATTTAATTGAGGAAAGCATGCGGCAGAGCCTCACAAGAAGTTTCCAAGGCTGAAAAACAGCGAGGAGTAAAACACTGCAGAAAAATTTAAAAATGACTTTGCGCTGAGTCACAGTGGATGGCGATGTGATTGGCCGGGGTAATACAGCATCTCTTTTCTTTCCTACGCCACCTCAAGGACGGCCTCAGGATGCTGCTGCCATAGAAACCAGGCTATAAACAGAAAGGGGTTGAGTAGGCTCATGTTGTTTTTGAGATGTTTTTGCAGCATTACTAAAGATCAGCTTGACCCCCAATCGTTCCACCAGCAAAACCACCGGGCCAAATTTTCCACAGCTACTGTAGCAACTGCTTCCTCGACAGCGTGCACACACAGAAATGACAGCTAATCTCTTTTTAATCTCACAACTAAGCCAAAGGAAACACCAAACATACTTTTAGCAGGGCGGCGATGTGTTATTATGCTGTTATCAGGCGCTTTACAGCAGCTTTCTGCTTAGGATGGGTTTAAAAGGGTCAAATTATATGTTATTGACTATATAGTGTACCTGTACATTTGTCTTTAAGGTGAGATATAAGGATGCAGATTTACCTCATTGTTATTTTGTTAACAACTCTCCATAATTACCAGACAGGCTGATCTTCATCTTCCTCCGTATAAAACATCTCGTGGTCATATTTCTATCAGATTTCGTGGAGTTATCTTTTGGAATGAAAATGTCTGTTTAATGAACTCCTCCGTGTGATTGTCTTTGTGTAAAAAGAGACGTAGAAACGCTCTGCTGATAAAAACATTTGATTTGGGAAAAAATGATGACTCTTATAAACTGTAAATATGGCGATTACTCTGACTTCTTTGTATTTACTCCGACAGTTTACACTCTATATTTTTATATGTGAAATGTTTTGAACACTAATATCTAAAATGTACTGGTGATTTTTGTCATGATAGTATTTGTACCTATTGTTTGTCCTTTGGGTGTGTTTTTATACATAAGCCATTACAGGTTTCTACCCTCACACATATTTTACATTCCTTTCATGTGAATTGTATTTTATTGTCTTTTTATACAGTATGTGTGAAACAAGAGATACCAAAACATAATTAGATTACCATTAAATTAACTGAACACATTCATGCTCCCCAGAAGATGAATCCTTTTGTTTTATCTTGGCCCATTTTAGAGTCTTTCCTTCGATGCCACTCTGAGGACAAAATGTCAGCTTTACACTGAACCCCTTTCGACTGGTTGCCATGGGGATAAACCTACCATTATAAGGCTGTTGGAGTAGCAACACCTTTAGCATGTTCCTGCTTTCTCTGTCATTGAATTGAAGCAATTTAACTTGAAATGTAGTCCAAATTTTAATGTCCAAAAATATAATATCAGATCATAATGAGATAATATTCCATTATCTGTTAAGAAGAAGAAGAAAAACAAAATTTTTCCATGAAGTAATATCATTGACGTAGTGATCTTTAAGGCCAGACATCTGAAATAAAATATGTTGATTGACTCGGTTTGGTCGAGGCCCTTTAGTTCCAATGAAAGGAAATACAGCATACGATGGTGATTTAGACGTTTCATCCTGTCCTGTTTCAACATGACGATGTCCCCGTGCACAAAGCCAGCACCTTAAAGAAATGCTTGACTGGCCTGTATGAAGCCCTGACCTCAACCCCATCAACACCTTTGGGATGAACTGAAACACCAACGGTGAGCCAGACATCATCACCCGACATCAGTGGTCGACCTCCATTGTTCATTTACTCAGTTACTGTCGCTGTTCAACGTTATTTTTTGCAAGTTTTATTTCAACGGAATTCAGAATTTTGTCTCAAAATGAACTCAATACAACTAAACTCATAAAATGTCTGAGAACTTTGTCCCTATAATTTGAGATTACACAGTTCTTTCCAAAAAATCTGGTAGGAATTATTAGGAAGTTATAAGCATGCAACATAAAGTATTTCCGAATTGAGTTCTGATTAATAGTTTTTTATTTCTTATTGACCTTGTTGGTCTATCGATCTAAAAATACTGCAATCAGCCTCATAACAAGGACATGATCTCTTCAAGAATGTCCTCAATGTACATGTTTAGTCAATAAAATGTTCTAAAATGGTGAAAATACTTTTCCCAAGTGATGTCTTCCATTTGTTTGTTTTGTTGGACAACAGTCCAAAACCTCATTTCTCTTTCTATTTCTGTCTATTGGAGTTTCTATTTCCTGTCATCTATGACAAAGAAAGGCAGCAAATCCTCTCATTTGAGAAGCTGAAAGCCTCGACTGCATTGTTTGCTTACTGACAAATGGAGGTACGTATGGACTCCATTCTGTGAACAGCAGAGAGAAGCAGTTCTACCTGAGCCAGTGTTTTATTGTATAGTAGCCTGTTCTCCCTTATGGCCTAATCAAACTATGCAGCAGCAGCAGCAGCAGCAGTGTTCCAGGTAGTTGTATGGATGTTATGGCTGGCTGGGAGAGCTATAACACATGCTGCTGCCATCTCAGTTTTGCCATTATAAAGTTGAGCCGTTAGAGGAGTCCCATTATGGTTATTGATTTGCTTGTTTGCTCCCCGCTTGGTGGAGAAACAGCACAAAGAGAGAGGTTGTTTCCTTCCCCCTTTATATCCCATTCCCGAAAAGCAGACACGATTTAGAACAGCGGGTGGGGGGTCAGGGGGAGAACCCATGAGAATTATATGATAATATAAATGTTCTGCTGCACTGACTTTGCTCAGTACATCAGACGACGTGCCTCTCGTACTGAAACAAGAAGAGAAAAGATTCAGAGGAAACAGAAACCTGCCTGAACCTCTTCAAGAACTCCAGTCAGATCAGATGTCTGTTTGTCCTCAGTGTCCACCATCAATGCTATCTGTCCTCGCTATCAGGTCATCCGTGTAAACGGCGACAATGAGAAGGTAAAGCTGTTTGCAGGTCAGGCCAGGATCTCATTTCCTATCACCAAGACAGAAAATCAAGCCACTATTAACCCTATCTTGAACCAGCTATGTCCACTTCACAACTTAATTAACAGAGGTGGCGGGATCAGCTCCAATCAATTCCTCTCTAAAGCTGCCTACAAGACCTGCAGGGCAAAGACACACACACACACACACACACACACACACACACACACCCACACACCCACACGTACACACGTACACACACACACACACACACACACGTACACACACACACACACACACACATTCTTACTAATTACACATTCACATTTGTACACGTTGTTAAAGCAGGTTTGGTTTCCAGTCTTCTCTTTGAATTTGGGTTCTGGCACAATTTCACCTGCTGGCGAGGGGTCAAAGATGATAACTCAACTGACCATCAACAACCACTGTATTGTTCAATCTCACACATTTCCTGCCAATTAGGTATGTACAGTATACTGTAGATACAGATGTGCTTTGGAGGAAGAAATATTCAGATTGTATAATTAAAGATCGGGTCGCCGATGTTGGAGAGCTAGCATAATCTGAAAGTAGCATCGCCTCAGGAGCTCCGTCTAAACACCCCCCCCCCCCCCCCCTCCACACACACACACACACACATGCATGAGCACCGCCGCATCGTAACTACTTCACAGCCACAGAGCGGAGAGAAGACCTCAACTCAACAACGCTTCCTCGTGACAGTAACCTGTGCAGTGCTACTGCAGCTGAGTTTTCTCTTCCATTCTCCAGGAAACGTGCGGCGGCGACGCGCTTTGAGTTCAGGCTGGTGCACGCCACGGGTAGAGAACGAGCAGGGAGGCAGGGAAAAGGGGGCGAAAGACCATTTCAACCAATATAACAAATAGTGTCTACTGGAGAACATCGTCAACCCTGACTTTAAGTAATGATATAACAACAACAAAATAAAAATAGAAAAGTCCTGCATTCAGAAATGTACCTGAAGTGAACACATCCCAGTGTGTTGACTGTGTTGGGCAGTAGTAGTGATAACTTGTATAGATTACATTGCTTGGTAACAGCTTGGGTCCATGTCTGCTTTCTGTCATACACTATAACAGGATATAAACTGGGACTTATTTGGAAGGTTTACGTTTACAACTGTGGAATGGTCTATAAAGCCTGTAGTGTCTCCGGCGGGAGCTGTGTGGACTCTCATAAATGTCCTTAAGTGATGTCACTGGAGTCAGTGTCGGTTGGGGCTGAAGACTACATGTCTGAAAATGAAAAAATAAAATCTGGGGGTGTGGAGTTAGAGAGTTTGCTCCGGCTGGTGGGCGGTGCTTGGTATTTCCTCAACTGATCTCAACATGGATGTATAACGCCGGGAACGCACTGGACGCATGGTGGCCGCGTGGCGGCTGCGTTACCTGTTGTTTTTTATTTCAGCGTCCGTGTTAACAGGTTAGAGCATCCGCACTGCCCGCTTGACACGCGCGTCTCAGCTGCGTCTCTTCTAGAGCTCCGAGGTCTCGCCTATTTTTGACGCGAGCCGCGCGCGGTTCACAGCAGCAACAGACAGAGAAAGTGATCTATTGACTGTATATTAACATCATATCAGCAAGATTACTACAGTTTACATGTCTAGACATCTGTAGAAAATGTTACGGAGATGAAAAAAAGTAAAGACTTGTTTTTAAATCAACACTTCCTGCTTTCATTTCAAAATAAAAGCCCTCAAGCGTTTTTTCTGTGGACAGAATTCCTTCATTTGTTAACACGAGGCTTTTATTCTGAAATATGTGCAGACAGTGCTGTGGAACATGCAGTGACTTGGAGAGCTCCATGAATGAATGTAGTACGGCTTTTAATTGTGGATTATTACTATTATTTACAAATTACCA
This sequence comes from Sebastolobus alascanus, assembly GCA_916701645.2. Classification (NCBI taxonomy): domain Eukaryota; kingdom Metazoa; phylum Chordata; class Actinopteri; order Perciformes; family Sebastidae; genus Sebastolobus; species Sebastolobus alascanus. The sequence goes on from CAKAOJ020000190.1 coordinate 992,403, forward strand.
GACGTTTCTTAACCTTTCTCTGTCTAAAAGAAATATAAAAGATATTTATAATGAAATGAAATGGCTATTATGAAAGGCAAACTCTATGCAGAAAGAAGGAGCTGGCAGCAGCATTAGTAGCAGAAACGCGGCAGACACGCAGCAGACACGCAGCTGACACGCAGCTGAAAAGCAGCTGGTGTGGATGACCGACGCGTCAATCACGCAGCCACCACGCGATGCAGACGCCACGCGGCCACCATGCGTCCAGTGAGTTCCCGGCGTTAAGAGAACTTGATCCAGCATTGGAGGCGGGGCTCCGTTCATTCCTATGAGAGTGTCTCAGTGGAGCATGAAGCCTAAATGGCTCGACTTCCTTCTGGAAAAGTACCTGGATCTCGGGCACATGGAAAATGCGCAGTAGCGTCCGCTCGGTCACATGACTCGGTCACGGGGTCCCGACGTCACGCCGTCGTCACGGCTTGGCGCTCCAGCCTCGGTCTGGGTCTCACTCACATGAACGGAGGAAGGGAAATAACTCTGGATTCAGCTATTAGTGCGTTTTACAACTTTTAGGACCAAATGATTTAAATAAGGACTATTAGAGTGTTCATACTGGGGAGTTGATTCACCTCTAAATAAATGATCCTCTGAGTTACAGACGTCTCTTTCCCAATGGAAGTCTATGGGAAAAGTCTTTTTGGGCCCAATGGCATCACGTGATGGACACAGAAGTTGTAGTACCGCCGTTTGGCCACTACGAAGGTTGGGATCAACGACCGGCGCTCTTCCTGGGGGGTTGATCTCAACATGGCGGACGGTGCCTAGTTTGACTGTTTGGTTGGAGTTTGCGAGTGATGACAGCTGCACAGAGATGACAGACCCCAGATCAGCTCTCATTGGTTGTTTTCCTGCGGTCTGTGAAATCTTGCAGATGCCGTTAGGGACACCGGAGGACACAGAGGAACATGATTTTTTCAGATTACCTGTCTCATGCTCTACTGTCAGGATATAGCGACCGCTTTTTAAAAATAACTTTTTTTTAATCATAATTTCTCCAATTTTGCCGACATCAGCTTTAAGTAAAAGGGAAAAGTAATTATTAAGGAAGACGGCCCCTTTCAAAGTGTCAAGCTAACATATTCATATACTGCTGGGTAGTTCATTCTATAACAAGGCATCATATGTTGCATCATATGTTTTCAGGGCTGTAGCTGCCATTGAGGTGTTACTAATACTATGAATGATGGCTTCATTCTCTTCAAGTGTCCCAGTAAGCCATGACAGTGTGACAGTGAGCCAGCATGAACGATACCAGGATCCTGAAACTGAAACAGCTAAATGGAATTCAGACATTTGATTATCTACACCTGTAGATACCTGTAGCTTTTCCTACTGTGACAGGCCAAAATGTTCTAATGTCATGAACTCGGCACTCATGAACCGGCTTTTGTCTCCTGCATCGCGTCTAGTATGTACAGTACATGCATAGTTTCCTGTGAATCCTCTGTGGATATAAATCACACGTACATAAGGTTCGGCACGCATGTGCACTGCGGATTAATTACACAGTTTAACCATCATAGTGTGAAATAAAGCTTTACTGCCGATCGCTATCGGACGATATTCAGTAAAAATATGCGATCATGAGTTCGGCGTTAATGCTTTCTTGTCTCCGATCCCTGATAACGCTCCACTGTGAACAACAGATCCGTGTTGAAATCGGCCGGAGGAGAGCTGGTAATGTCGGCATCACCGGAGCAGCTAACGTGCAAAGGTTCCATTGAGTTACAGTATGGTGCCTTCAGGCTCTATTCAGTAAAATTATTATTGGGCGAAGGTCGATTCTAACGTAATCTTATATAATGTAGTTTTTGGTGAGAAACTTGAATAAATCCAGTTGTTAGGAGATGTTTTAATATATTTCATATTTTAATATTTACAGTAATATCAAATGGATATTAGAGAGAGAATTATGACCTGTTTAACTTCCTAACACTAGCTCTAAGCTTATAATACATCATTAGAGCTACTGATGTCACGATTATTTTATCAATAAAAATACAATCTTTTATTTCTTAATCATTCGAATTGTGTGTTTTCATGCGAATAACCGCTATAGATGACTATATCAAACAACAACAAAAATGATCTGTAACTGTGGCAAAACAACGTGATGGAGGCATCTCTAAAAGTTAGATCTGCTCCCTTTTTTTTCTGCTGATCCGATCTGTGAGTTTTGTGATCTGTTGCAGCCCAAATAAATACACACATTAGTAAATAACCACACAAGCGTATGTACATGTGTCTTGTCTTCCATGACCATTTCCACTAGGGACGCTCGATTATGGCAAAAATCAAAATCACCATTATTTTGGTCAATATTGAGACCACGATCATTTAACACGATTACCCGTTGACTTTGGAAACATCACTCATTTAGAAAGAAGATTTTGTAGCCTACATTTTAAAGTTAAAAGCATCAATCTGGTGCACTTTGAGAACAAAATTAAGAGGATAGATCTGTGAAGTACCTTGTGCTCTTGTAATCAATTATCATACAATCATAAACACATTGTTTATAAGATGAGATAAGATAAGATAAGATAAGATATTCCTTTATATACTGTATATGCCTGTGTGTGTTAGTCCTGTGATGGACTGGAGACCATCATGCTGAACTAGCCTCCAGCCCCTGAAGACACTCAACAGAAATAACAATGAATGAGTATAATGATAAAAAAGACAATGAATGAGTTCACGGATTTTCTTGATAATTTGGCTCGTTTGTAATCTAGCACATGAAGACTCTAAAAAGCAGAGTTCAGCTGGCCTGAATGCTAAACACAGTGAACACACACTGCAGTACTGTGATCCAGGACAAACTGGTCCCCGTGTGTCTGTTGGACGGAGCTCTGGGAGAACTGGCAGCCTGTCTTCAGGCTGGCTCACACCCTGACCCCTGGCATATGGTACATGTACCCAGCCTGCTGGCTTATTTGTCGCCGGGTGACCTGGACTGCAATAATAGCAAGGTTTGAAAAAGGTCTTCTTCCCTGAGTAACAAGGACAGCATGTCTTCTGCAGCCTCTCGAGCTCTCTGACTTCCATGAATTATGGAGCATCTACAATGGTAACAATCTTCGGCTATACCGGGGCAGAAGCATATCATTATATATCAAACTTAAATTTTTATTTAATCTATTTTTCATCTTGAAAATATACAAAAAACTAAGAAGCCACGAGCACACGGAGGAAACCTACAGTATTCATCAGTTCGATAACAATGGATGTGCACGTCAAAATGGGAAACACAGCAGACAAATAATGGTGCTACAAGTCCTTAATCTGCTGTTAAATATGCTTTTGCTGTATGAAATGAAAAAATGTGCCAGAAATGTGTGAAAAAAGACTTTCATTAAATAAGGTTACCTTTAGCCATGCTGGCGGCGTGGTTCATGGTATGGAAAGGTCAGTCTGATGGTTGGTCCAGACTAAATGTCTCTAAAACTATTGGATGGATTGACAAAGCATATTGTACAGACATTCATGGTCTCCAGAGGATGAGTCCTGACTCTGTTGATCCCATCACTTCCCTCTCTAGCGCCACCATGAGGCTGGCATTGAAGGTTTTAAGTCAAATGTCTTGACAACAGCTGAGTGGATTGTCATGAAATATTATTTTCCTGTAAGGATGAATTGTGACCGTCTGACCGTTCATTAACCCCCCCCCCCCATCATCAGGTCAAAATCTAACTTTGAGCAATACTTTGGTTTGTGACCAAATATCTGCAAATCGGTGGTCTTTGTGTAAAGCATTAATTAGCAAATGTTAGCGTGCTAACACGATAAACTAAGATGGTGATTATGGTAAATATTAAATCTGGTAATCATCAGCATGTACATTGTTATTGTTAGCACTTAGCCCATGTAGCAACTCATAATGTAATAACTGTGCATAATGTCATCATTTAAATGTAATAAAAGCTCATGATGTAATAATCAGCACATAATGTAAGAAAAGCATGAGCGCATAACGTAATAACAGTTTTAGTATTAACTTATTACATAACAAGAAAATTATTACATTATAAACTAAACAAAAAAAAAAAAATGTATAAATTCAGCGCATAGTGTCATAATTTGGTCTTGAGGACATCATCAATCAGTTCCAAGTTGATCCTCTTGGATGTTTCCGGACTAAAGGATATCCAGTGACCTGGACAAATGAGAGCCTTTACAGAGATGATACTGATTTCTGATAGCACTGTCGCCTCACAGATAGAGGGTCACAGGTTCAATCCCAGCTTGGGGCATGTTAGTTTGCATGTTCTCAGGTATCAGTATCGGGACTGAAAAAGTCAGCATATAGGAATAGTATTCAGGAATAATATCAAACAATACATTAATAGATAAATCTAGGCTACAACTCGATGTGTGTAAACTGAAGTCAGCAGAACACTAAAAACATTTATATGAAAATGGTTGAGGAATAAAAACCTTCTGGTAACTGCTGGACAGGTTAGAGGTGGACAGATGGAATGAAACAGCTGTAATAGAAGTAGAGGACGTGCTCGTGGTCTTACCAGTGCTGTCATCATAAACCACGGTGACCGTCTTCCACTTGAAGAAGTGGACCAGGTCCAGGATGGCCCGGCTGAGGGACGAGAAGTCTGGATAGAGGCTGACATAGAAGATGTCTCTGTTGTCCGATACTTGGTGCTTCCACTTGGTCTGGATGTGTGGCACCCCCAGGGCGTTGCAAATGGACTGGACCGCGTTGGCCGAGGAACTGTGAGAAGGGCCGAAGATGGCCGCGACCCCCAGAGAAAGCTGGTCACAGGCTAGAGAAAGGGGGGGGGGGGGATATTTGACTAGTTAGCTTCCTCCTCCTGTGATGCAGCATACAGTATGTTTCAGATCACCGACAAACAGGACACACTGTGATGGAAACAAAGGTCTGTGTGCAACAATGCAGCATTAAGGATAAACCATATGTTAATATGATTGATTATTAGTTACATTGTTTTTTTTTTATATTTATATTATTATTATTATAAGTATAAGTCTGTACACATTCCATACTTTTCTAATTGTCAACAAATCCCATGTGCAGAGCCCAAACAACAATGAATGTTTCCTACCAGCCGAGCCATGCAGCCTGATACTGTATCTCTTCTTCCTCTGAGCCATAGAGCTCCACATCAGTGAGCCTCACTGTGTCTCTGGCTGACATCTTCCTTCATCACCATCAACACACATTGGAGTTTATTGTGACTCAACTCCACATACACACCGTCCTGCTGCCACTAATACTCGAGGACTAAAGCACTGTCACGGCCACAGTTTGTCATTTGTTCTGGTGATTGGTGAGTCTTACCTAATATGACCCAGTCTGAAGGAGACAAAGCGTAAAGGAAGACGAGAGGACAGCAGCATGTTGCTGATAGTATGGAGCCCTTGTGATGAAACCATGACAGAGGATGAATGATGAAGTATTTTGGGTTAGTTTCTGGCTGTTTGTTAACCTAAGTGAACTGAACCCGACCAAGCTCAGCGTACGGTAGGCGACACAAGAAGAGCACCGGGCTGACCTGCTCACCCAGTCGAGTGAATCGAAGCTGCAGGCGACAAGTAAAGCCACTGTGAAAAGTAAGTCAAGCACTCCAGGGTTCACGTAAGGCCGCCTTTTCTTGTTGTTGGCAATGAAGGCATTTAGTGTATGTGATGGGATGGCAGCTGGCACCTTAAATCCCTGAGACCTAACAACAAAACATCTCATTAGTATTACTTGTGGACTAGAGATTCCTGAAAATGAGACATTTTCTGTCCTGGAAGCAGAAGCACACAATCCCGGGAATCCTGGGAAATTGACTTGTTTTTAAGATTTAGCTTCAGCTACAGTCATTGGTCATATTTCAACACTAAATGCAACAAGGAGAAATATGCATATGGGTTCCCAACCTGACCGCTACAGCGTATTATTTGGTGGCATTACCGTAATAATTATTAAGGTTATATGTTAATCAACATTAGAATGAATATAACAAACTGTGCTGCAGCAGCTCAACCTAAAACTCAAAGCCACTGAGAGGCTGCATAGACAGCCTTATATAACTGATGTGTTCACTGCAGCATCACTTAGTATTGTCCTGTGAAATAATAGAGTCCAACTTCTGTTCTTGCATCTGTTGGAATATTTATTTCTCACCGTTATGTGTCTTTAATGAGTTACATGGAAGCAGTCATAACCAGCGAAGTCCAAAAACTCCATACAGTCAACATTTATACTACACTAATACACAGCCTTCACCTGGCATGATGGTGAAAACACTACTTCTGCTCCTTCACCATCTAGCAACACCTATCACCTGCATGACAGGTCCTACCTTTACAGAAACGCCCAACACAAGGGCGCCACCTACTGGATCGTCTGTGTCCTACATACACTAAACTCCAGAAATGGCTCCTACATTCGCTAGCTGTGAGGAATATGAAGGTCATTGTCTGTGATCTGTCTGTTGAGAACAGCCTAATGGAAGTGATCTTTGACAATTTGTCATTGTATAAACAAACAAAATTCGTTAAAACAAGCATTTTGGCGTTTTAAACGCCTGATTCCATTTTCTGTTAGCATTCAGAGGCTGCTGGTGCGTGCCTTCTGTCATAGCCAAGAAATGTTAGATGTAGTAGATAGCTAATAATAACATTACTGTATTTTTACTTTAGCATTTCAAATATTGTGCAATGTGCAAAACAGTTGGTTAAATATACAGACTGTATGTAAGAAGTGGACGTAGTCACCGTGACTTCACCCGTTGGTTTGTGGACTACACTTTTGAAGCCTCTAGTTCGGCATTTTTTGGCCGTCGCCATCTTGTGTTTTTGCAACCAGTAGTGACACGAGATGGTGGAGCTAAGTACAAGGGTTAAAGTTGTAAGATGGAAACATGGACAACGCCGTGGTAGCGACCTGTCAATCACAATCTATTTGACTCTAAATGGGACCATAATTTCAGCCCGTTTGCAGAAAAGGCGTATAAAGGCCACGATAATGCACAAGGCGTTTAGCATGCAATAGATACGCCTTTCTTGATTTCTGCGTGTCATGTGTACGCCACGTATCCTGTACTGACTGTAGTGTAAACACATCTGCGTATCAATGCTACGCTGAGAGTTACTGACGTAGAATAAAAAGCAAGAAAGACAACTCATGGGGGGGGGGGTACAAATACCAGACTTTTAACCAGGAGGCCTTTGTTCTAGACTGTTGTTGACCCATGTTGTTTTGTAAGTTACATTATGGACGTTTGTCAGGTGTTTCCCGTAGTTGGATTACATTGTTTCTGTACGTATTTTACTGAGTTTACGTACTTATTTTAAGCCCAACCATGACATTTTCCCTAATCCTTAAGTGTTCTTCTTGCCTGAATTTAAGTTAGTGGTTTACTTTCCTAAACCGAACTTTGGACGTTTGCGTGGCGTATAAATGACATGCGAAAAGGCTAAAATGCATACCCATGACATGCGGAATGTCTGTATAAAGTCGTGGTATTTATACGCCTTCCCATGAGATCGGGTTGATAATTTACCATACGAATGCGTCATTGAAGAAGACTTGAACCTAGCGATTAACCATAAACTTGGATACATTCAGAACCGGAGGTTTCTGCCTGGTTAAATATAGAACAATCCCAGCAGCCCACACGACGCGCTTAATGTGCAAAATGCTCATCAACTTGCTCATTTTAAGAACAGGGCAGCCTACTTCAGTCAGTGCTAGAACAACAGATTAATTAGGTGAGCCAAATAGAAGTTACTGTTGTGCGGCTGAGTTCTGCATCCCTGCCAACTCCATGAGTTGCATCCAAGCAGGAGGACGTAAAGGACTTTGGTATTTCTGTAGTGATACGTAGCCTATATTTATCATATTGGTTTACGCCTAGACGTAACTAGTTTTCCAATTTTCCCCTTTATTATATTTCTCGGAAAATGGGAAATAGTTTGGATGTGTATTCCCGGGAATCCCGTTTCCCGGGATTAAACCCTACTGTGTACCTGATTGTGTAACAGCACTAAATGTGGATTAATCCTCCACTGACAATAGTCCCCGACAACTGAACTGCTTCCATTAGTATTATTATTGCCTCCGCCAAGGCCCAAGGTCTAGGAAGGAGGTTATGTTTTCACCGGCGTTGGTTTGTTGGTTTGTTTGTCTGTCTGTTAGCAGGATTACTACAAAAGTCCGCGATGGATTTGAATTAAATGTTTTGTAGGGATGGGGGTGTGGCACAATGAACAATCCATTAGATTTTGGTGGCAATCCAGATCATGATCCGGATTCAGGAATTTCTTTAAGGATTCCGATCAGCCTGAGCATTAAGACCACAGGGTATAACACATGCGCAGTGTAGCTGATGACACGTTGATGACGCGTGACCCCGCCTCCTTCTGAGAGCAGAGATACGTGTGTGGAGCTGCTGTCCGACCACGGTGAGAAAGAACAAAGCTGTAGATGACGGGATGAGAGACAACATAGTGTTACGTTACACAGACATAACAAGGCTGCTGAATGAGAGAGGCATCCACCGATACGTTACACAGAAACACACCGTGTTAATAATAATGCTACGAACGCACTGGACGCAAAGACTTTTTCCAATAGACTTCCATTGGGAAAGAGACGTCTGTAACTCAGAGGATCATTTATTTTTAGGTGAATCAACTCCCCAGTATGAAAACTCTAATAGTCCTTATTTAAATCATTAGGTCCTAAAAGTTGTAAAACGCACTAATAGCTGAATCCAGAGTTATTTCCCTTCCTCCGTTCATGTGAATGAGACCCAGACCGAGGCTGGAGCGCCAAGCCGTGATGACGGCGTGACGCCGGGACCCCGTGACCGAGTCATGTGACCGAGTCATGTGACCGAGCGGACGCTACTGCGCATGTTCCATGTGCCCGAGATCCGGGTACTTTTCCAGATGGAAGTCGAGCCATTTAGGCTTCATGCTCCACTGAGACACTCTCATAGGAATGAATGAGGCCCCGCCTCCAACGCTGTATCCAGTTCTCTTAACGCCGGGAACGCACTGGACGCATGGTGGCCGCGTGGCGTCTGCATCGCGTGGTGGCTGCGTGATTGAGGCGTCGGTCATCCACACCAGCTACGTTTCTGCTGAATGTCAGCCCTTTCTTTCTACATAGAGTTTGCCTTTCATAATAGCCATTTCATTTCATTATAAATGTCATTTATATTTATTTTAGACAGAGAAAGGTTAAGAAACGTGTGGTAATTTGTAAATAATAGTAATAATCCACAATTAAAACCCGTACTACATTCATTCATGGAGCTCTCCAAGTCACTGCCTGTTCCACAGCACTGTCTGCACATATTTCAGAATAAAAGCCTCGTGTTAACAAATGAAGGAATTCTGTCCACAGAAAAAACGCTTGAGGGCTTTTATTTTGAAATGAACGCAGGAAGTGTTGATTTAAAAACAAAGTCTTTACTTTTTTTCATTTCCGTAACATTTTCTACAGATAGAGACATGTAAACTGTAGTAATCTTGCTGGTATGATGTTAATATACTGCCAATAGATCACCTTCACTGTCTGTGACATATTCTACAGATGTCTAGACATTGAAACTGTAGTAATCTTGCTGATATGATGTCAATATATTGTCAATAGATCACTGTCTCTGTCTGTTACTGCTGTGAAACGCACGCGGCTCGCGTCAAAAATAGGCGAGACCTCTGAGCTCTAGAAGAGACGCAGCTGAGACGCGTCACGCGGGCAGTGCGGATGCTCTAACCTGTTAACATGGACGCCGAAATAAAAAACAACAGGTAACGCAGCCGCCACGCGGCCACGACGCGCCCAGTGCGTTCACGGCGTGAGCCGACCACCTCACAGTACCGCCAGCTGTGAGCTGGGATCTGTTTTTAAAGTCAGGAGGAGGTCTGCGCTCTCCGAGTGCACTTCTAGTTATTATTATAATTATATTTTAATGAAACTCTACATTTGTGATCCAAATGAAAGATGTATATCTTCAGTGGGTCTGAGAGCCACAGACAGGAAGTCACAAAGTATTTTTGGGTTTGGTTTTGTCATGGGATTTGTTGACAATCATGAAACTATAGAATAACACCAGCCTTATCCTTTAAACAGGAACGCAACATCTCAAGAGTATACTGGCCAAGATAAAGAGCAAAAACATAGTAAACATTTAAAAACAGGTAGCACAAATATGTAATATAATACATTCATACATCAGTGGGTCACCTTATTATTGCTCATGTGGCTGAAAACATGAGCATTTTGTTGCCATGTTGTAGTGTATAAAAACGTATGAATGTATATGTACTGTAAACTGATATTGACTGCACAACGTCTACTACATCACATTTCCACAATACAAAGCTGAAGCGAAAGGTGTGACCAATTTGAGCTTGCTTTCATGAAATTGTATTCAGGGGACATCCAAACAACCGCCCGTCTTTGTATTAGCTCGACTGTGCACTCTAATCACCTTTTTAAGGGAGTTGGCTAAATCACTGAGACAGGATATAATGGCCCGTAATTGATAAGAGACTTGAAATGTCAGCCTGATGCACACACAAAACTGATAGATTATAGCACTTTATTGGCTGTCTCTGGGGGCCAAACAGGTCTTTGAATTACTGCCGCTGAGTCATTACCTGGAACCAATCAATTCTCTCTGTTTACATTTGAAGTGCTCAGCCATTTCTCCCTCGCCTGATTATAATTGTCACAATCTAAGCCACTGCAGCTCGCAGGCCTCGAACGGGGAATACATTTACAATGCAAAGCAGCTACGGCACATCATATGTGCACGCACACGTTCACTCACACACATATATACACACACAGCCGAGAGCATGCCAACAACCGGAGGCAGATCTTCCAATCACAAACACATAAATACCTTTCCTGGAGGCTTCGAAGCTGTCATAGATGTTTATCCTTTGGATGTCGTAGGTGAGCGTGGTGTTTGGCAGTAGAGTTCTGTTCCTGTTGATTGTGTTTAAAGCAAATTTAAAGGCTAGTTCCTCAGCACCTGACGGGCCACTTTCAATGGACTCAAATATCCCCCCTGTCGAAGAAAGAGACACATCTGATTAGTGATGTATCGAGGTTGAGTTGTTTGAATTGGACAAGATGCTTTAACAGCCACATTGATTCATCACAGTGTTACAAACTTTAAGAAGCTTTTATTATACTGTAGCAGCTACATGATTAAAAACAAGAGAGAGACATAACAACTGCCCACCAGTCCTCCTCAAACAGTCACACATCGACGAAGTGAACAGTGCTGAGCAAGTTACTGAGATGTAATCACTTACTGGTTCCTTATTAAACATTGAAAAAGTTATTGCATTACTTATTACTCATCAGAAGAAGTAATTACATGTTCACCATATAGGAGCAGTTCCAACTCGATGGTTCACCAAAACAATCCAGAGGGAATGTAATGTTTACAGCTGAGGCTTAAATTACACTAAAATCAATAACCAGGATACCAGCAGGTGTATTTTCATATCCTGACTAATATGCCCAAATTACCATAGAAACCAAACTCGCAAAACCTGACAGTAAACCAGATACAGATCCTGGCGTTTCTCAAGAGATGAGCCGAGCAGGCCTGTTGATAGACCCATAATCCGCCTTACTGATATTCTTACCTTAACCCTAACCAATCTCACTCCTCATGCCTAAACCTAACCAACCCAACCAACGAAGGCAACGAGTACGAACCAATCAGAGGCAGAGTAGGGTGGGTCATGCCTTCGCCATAGTAAGATTCCTAATTTAGCGTCCGGGTTCCCTAAATGTCAGAGACTGAGGGTTACTGGGATTAATAACCGTAGTGACTGAATTTCTAATCTAAAGTCAGCACATAGCTGAATAAACCCTATATCAATATTAGTAATAATAATGAGAACATACATATGAAGTAAAGGGAAGTTTTTTTGGAATATCTCCACTCCACTCCTTGTGCACATCCCTTCCCTCTTCAGTTAACTCAAAGATGTCCCCCTGCTAAAATGCACCACTCTATTATTGATTGCAATTTATGAGCGCGGTGCCACTTCCCTGAGCGGTGCATCTTTTAAAGGATAACCATGTTGGACTAAATTATGTTTACAGGTTTTGGGGAGATACACAGAGAACTCACCCTCTGTTCAATAGTTCTAGTATTATATATTAAAGTCTGATGTAACTGTTGCTTCAGTAGCCAAGCACTTTGCTGTAGACCCTGGACTGGTTGCACTGTGAGGGTCACAGCTGAGGACAGCTGAGGACACCTGAGTTTGCCATTTAATCTGGGATTCATGTAAATACGTTTGGGAGAATGAATTGTCAGTAGAGTTGTGAAGTGGGAGGAGTATTTTTCCTCACTATAATTTCCCTTTTACCTCATGTTCATCAACATACAAACATGGGAGTCTCCTGGATAAATGAATGATATGTGTATGGACAGGTTGGCTGGTTGGTTGTATGAATGTGTGTGTGAATGGATGAATGCTGACATGTAGTGTAAAGAGCTTTAAGTGGTCAGAAGACTAGAAAGGAGATATATACTATAAATGCAAGTCCATTTGTTTTCAGAATTTCAACATCTTTTCTGACACTGTTTATAATGTGTTTGATATATACAGTATATATACAGTATATATACAGTATATAGTCAGGGCAAGAATTGGTTTTCTATATCGTAATAAAGCATCTTTTACCCACTCTGCAAAACACACCTTGGTTAAGATGACAATTCTCCCAATCCTGGATTATGGCGACCAAAAATCTCCTCAATAAACTGGACGTCACCGACCACACTGCCATTCGTTATGTCACCGGTGCTCCTTTCAACACTCATCACTGTGAGCTGTATTCTCCAGTCAACTGGCCATCACTCCATACCAGGCGTCCGATCCACTGGTATCAGTTCATTTATAAAACTATCATTGGCAGAACCAACCTTCATATCTCCGCTCACTTCTCAATATCTCCAACAGTAACCGCAATGTACCTTCTAGTAAATTCATCAGTACGGTCGTTCCTAAAGTCTGCACTTCCTCTGGTCGTCACTCCTTCCAGTTCGCTGCTCCGACTGACTGGAACGAGTTACAAAATACGCTAAAACTCCACACCTTTATCCCGTTACCCTCCTTTAATAACTCATTACATTATTTTTATATATATATATATACACAGTATATTACAAATGATGATTACAAGTCATCATCTGAAGTTATACAGTGTGCCTATTTTTTACCAAAAAGCATGGTACTAGACTGCTCTCCTTGGGTACACAGATTTTTATTTTTGACTTTTTTTATTTATTTTCCCATCCAGCTGCTCACTTTTGTACTAATCATCCAATCAGTTGAGTTTTATGTCCATCCAAGCCTTGGAAGAGTTCCAACCGTCAACAATGTCTATGCAGGAAATATAAAAAAAGTAAAACCCACGTATGCTCAAGACTAACTAAGCTAGCTTTTAATACCCTGACACAATAAATGACCAATGAGCAAGCGGATCCATTGAGGCTTGAATAACATTATGAGGCGCTGTAAAGCGTTTCCTTCAAAAAGCTGCAGATGTGTGTTTAAAAGCGCGGGTCTCCACAGCTACAGCTCTCCAGTGAATACTTCTGACAGCCAGCAGATGAATGGAGAGAGAGAAGCCCTGGGGAGTTGAAGGTGAGGGGGGGGTCGGGTTCTTAGATCAATGTACTCTGATTGGCCGATGAATCAATCAATCAAGCCCTCGGGGAGCAGTGGAGAGCAACGGTGAGAGATTGAAGTGTTTTGTTTGGGTTGGCCTTATGGCCCGGCCCTGCTGGCTCAGTGTCAGTCAGACGGAGCTTTATTTACTCCAGCTACAAGCACTGTAGGACCCCGCTGAAGTCTAGACGTAATCCATACACACCACTGCACGAGTACTGCAGGTCCTTCCTGTCACAAGCGATTAACACAGGACAGGCTGATTGTGATCAATGCTCCCTTACAGTGATTTCACCAGTGGACTCTTTAGAAATGCTCTTTTTTCCAGGAGCATTTATTTTGCCTGTGTGCTGGAGCTTAAAGCAAACATCTAAACAGAAAGACCTCCGACAGCAGCAGCACTGTGGAGAAGTTTCTACTTTCATTAGTATTCATCTCGTGGGAGAGCCCTATTTTGCTTGCCATAATGAGTTTGAAGGAATTAATAAGCATCAGTTAAGCGGGATGTACTATAATTGGAAAGCTGAACGTTTGGAATGGGTCCGTTCACACACGAGGAACGCTGTCTTCCTGCTGAGAATCTCTGCAGCTCCACTGAAAGGAATTTGGCCTGTAAATGTGGAGATGAATCACTGCAGAAAGGTGAATCAGTGTTAGAGAGGTGACTGTCTAAGTAGGTAAGTTTGAATATGAATACACATGGAGTCTAATGAGAAAGTTGTTCTCTTGTCTGCATGGACACAGAGATATGGAAATGAAGCAGAAGAAGTGAGATGAGCAAAGAAGGAAAGAGAGAAAATCCTCCAATGCTTGTTCTCATCTTAATTACAGTTAGTCTTGGGTTAGGATTGGGATTAGTTTTAAAATCCAAATGATTCTATTTCAAACCCCTCTGTAGAAACTCTACAACCACCCTCTCTCTGGGATTCAGTGGGGCTCATTTACAAAGCTTTCCATATTTAGTTTCTCAAATAAGATAATCATTATAATAATGCAAAAAAGTGAATGTTGTCAGAGACTTATGATAATAATCTGAGCCCGTCAGTGACAACAACAAGCACTTTTAGGGCGTTTTCACACCTGTAGATCGTTCGTACTGGTCTGAATCACGGACCAGATTGTTACCATGTTGCCTCCAGTTTGGTTCCTGTTCACACGGCAGCATTTACAAGTGGACCAAAATTTTGGTGTACAAAGAAACTGCTCTCTGATTGGTCAGAATTTCCATGCTGGAAACTCCCGGAAGTAAACAAGGAAGAGCAGACTTCCAGAAGGCTACAAAAGAGGGACAACTACGCAGCTTGATCTTGGCCCTCGGCATCTTTTTTTTACCTCGTAGCAATTTTTCCCTGACAGCGTAGGCTCTTTAGTAGTAATGTTGTCTGGTGTTTGGTGTTGACGTGCACAGAGCAGCTCGCTACCGGAGCTGGTTTAATCTAAAAAGGCTCAATGCTTTCTCCAGTTGGGCCGGATGGAGGTCGGATCACGTTCTCACCACAAACGTACCGTACCGAACCGTACCGCAGTTCGTTTGGAAGCGAACCGAGACCCCCCCCCCCTTCAAGAAGGCCTCTGTTCGCTTGTTTTGGTGCTGCACCCGAGTGTGATTGCTGTGTTCACACCTGCCCAAACGAACCGCACCGAGAGGGTAAACGCTCCAGGGTTCGATTCAACCGAACTAAACAAGGCAGGTGTGAATACGCCCTTAGTGAACGTAAAATGACAGGGTGGGGGAGAGGGTGCCCCGTGCTTTACCATACAATCAGCTGTTCGTTTGTGTCTCGTGTTCACAACGTTCAGCGTCATTTTAACTCTACAAACGTAGGAGTTTTAAGCCAAAACATGTAGTTCTTTCCTAAACCTAACTAGAGTGGTTTTGTTGCCTAATTTCTGCAAGGATGATACGACACTAATATGAAACGTATTCATAAAAACTTATCCCTGGTTTGAAACATATTCATGAAACGTATGAACTGGTGCTAAATCTGTGTTTTCTTGTGGGTTGTTGGCACCAACAGAGCGGCATCTACAGAAACTCACTTCATCCATACTGTACATGCTCAGTATAATACAGTGCCAATAAAAGAGACTGAATGCTTTGGAATTACTTGGTTTTCTGCTGTAATTGGTCTCATAAATGTGATCTTCATCATAAACACAGTAGGCTTAAGCTAATAAAACAGAAGAAATGATGATTTTTCCTGTTGAACTCATCAAGTGAACATTCACAGTGCCGCTGAATCGCTGGATTTATTATCTGATTGAACCTTATCTGGCAGCAGTGACCTCAATCAAACCCTTCCGGTAGCTGCAGATCAGACCGGCACACTGCTCCAAGGGGATTTTGGCCCATTCCTCCTCTCAAAGCTGTGTTAGTTCCTCCAGGTTCACTGGATGTCTGCTGTGAATGGCTCACTGGACGTCTGAGCTTTGCTGTTCCAAAAGGTGGATTTTTTTTTTTTGTGGAGTCATTCTGAAGTCACTTTACGTTGGGTGTCTCGGGTCATTGTCCTGACATTTTCTTGCAAGATGTCTTGGTAAACTTGTGAGTTCATCCTCCGCTCAGTGATTGGAAGTTGTCCAGGCCCTGCAGAGCAGCCCGATAGTGTTGTGGAGTGTCCAGAAGCTCTTTGGCAAACTTCAAGCATGCAGCAATGTTTTCTGTTGGAGAGCAATGGCTTCCTCCTGTTCCAATGTCTCCTAAAGGCCTTTGGCTTTGACTGGAGGGTTCGTATAGCATTCTTCGTTGGCTGGGCGGCCACTTCCAGGGAGAGATGCAAAAGTTCTCAGCCGCCTCCAATTGTAGACAACTTGTCTGACTGTGGGTGGATGGATATCTAAACTCTTTAACCCTTTCCACTTTATATAAATAATTATTATTGCTCTAAGGTCCTCTGAGAGATCTTTCCTTTGAGGCCTGGTTCACATACTGTAAGCTGAGGAGTCATATTAATAGCAAACTTAAAAATGGTGTTTTTAAAGTAGCTGTAATATACATTGATTTGACACCATGCAGGTTTGCAAATTACTGACTTAAATTAGCTTTTGTTGAGGTGATTAGCCTAAAAGCTCACTCAACCTACAACTACCACGCTTTAATGACATATTGAATATGGACAAGTACACTTCATTAATTAGTGTTATTAGTTAAAAGAGATTATGTTTGTTCATTGTTGTAAGTTAGATGAAGATCAGGCCATATTTTAAGACTTATACATAAATAAATGCTCTCTGTTTCTTGGCACTGTAAATAAGCTGAACAGTCAGTTACTCTTGTGTGTGTGTATGTGTGTGTGTGCGCATGTTAAACCTCCTACAGTAACAGTCCTTTATGCTGCCGACCCGGAGCCAGAGAGCCGTGATCAGTCAAGAGAGAAATCCATCAGCACTTCATCAATCTGATCAAATGACAGTGGACACACGGTGACCACAGCACTCGCAGCCGTCACCACCTTCTTTACTTATCCAGGATCTGTTGAAGCATAACGATCCCAACAGACAGAGAACTCTCTGAAAATTAAACCTATACGCTCAAAACATTGCCTCCATGATTGATCAGAGAGAGTACTTAAGCAATAAGCCACTCAGGCCGAGCGCCTCGGGGATTTTAAAAATGCTAAGAGGTGATGTTAGGCAGGACGCCAAGTGGAGGAAAACTGCTGCTCAAAAATGAACGACTGCTCCGAGTAATCAATATAGAAAAGGACACAAATGTTCAGAAAGCTTACTGCTCCTGTCACAAATAGTTCAATACAATCTGGCTAAGTTATTGATAGAGGTGTAAAGGAACACATTACATTTTCTCATGGATCTGTGCAAACTACAACTTTGGGTATTTGTATTTTTCTACCTTTCCTTCATTAAATTTAAGAGCAGATCACTGTGTTTACACACAATTATTCATATTTCTCTGACGTATACAATCACTTTGTAGATAAATGTTTTTACAATCTTTTGAAAGCAAGAACCTGTTGTTTCTTTATTTTGGCGTCCATGTTAACAGGTTAGAGCAGCCACACAGCCCGCTGAGCTCGGCTGCGTCTCTTCTAGAGAGTCGAGGTCTCGAGTGTTCACAGCAACAACAGACAGTGAAGGTGATCTATTGACTGTATATTGACATCATATCAGCAACATTACTACAGTTTACATGTCTGTATCTGTAGAATATGTCACAGACATGAAAAGAAGATTTATTTCTAAATCAACACTTCCTGCTTTCATTTCAAAATAAAAGCCCACGAGTGTGTGTATTATCGTAGGTATAACGCCACCTAATTTAATTCTAGAGACCGATACCTTTAGAACCAACTGGTTAAAATGCTTTAACCACTTTCATTTTCATTTCAATTTGACAATTTTGGTAATAGAGACAATAACCTACAAAATTAGAAATCAGGCCTACGTCAATATCTGAAGCAATGTAAGCAGTTTGAATATTAGGACCACAACAGATCTCGTGGCCTTCATCAGCAAATGGAGATTGTTCCGTTGTCATAGAGATGAGTTTTTGTCCCATTGAATAGTATGGAGGGATGTCTCATAGACTTTAGCAGATATAGAACTGAATGTTTAACCGATGGACTAAATGATTAATATGGATGACCAATCAAATCAAACAGCTGGTTATTTCATTAATGGGAGTATTTATTCCATTCATTATTTTTAACTGAATAATTGATGCAAGTTTTTGTTTTTAGTTTCTATCATTGCAGTGTAGTTGGAAGTTTGACTTGTGCACTCGTGCAATAAAGTATAAAGAAAAGAAAGTGTGGGGGCACATGCATCTGTGTGGTGAATCACACATATACAGTATATATTCATCATTATGTGTCAGCATGTGGAATGAATCCCCCCCTAACACATGTGTTCATGTTTGCCTTACCCTTAGATCAGTGTTACACATGCACATTGGTGGTACGACTGTATTCATCCAGAAAATAATACAAGTTTTACATATATTTCCCATATCAACATCCCAAAAGAGAGGTTGGAGGACATTTTCTCTGATGTTAGTGTGCTGTTGTGATGTAAAGCTGTTATTGATGTGTTGTCAGACCATCTTTTCAACCTTTACGTGATTGTGAAAATCTTGTCATTCTATCCTGAAAACAGGTAAATTGAGACACATGGCTTTCTGCTGACACTGACACCTGCAAATACTGTACCTTCATGTTTGCTTTGTTGTTTCATCATATTTGTGTTTCACTTTATTCCAAACTGTGGCTTGATGTTCACATTAAGGAATCAGATGTCTATCTTAATCTTAAAAGAAGACATTCATTTCAGGGGAGATCACAGAATGATCAAGTTCCAGAGTGTTATGATAAAAAAATAAAATAAAATAAAAAAATGTGTATTCACCAGGTGTCAGCCTCCGGGTCTGAAAATGAAGCTAATGCAGAGGAGCCTTAAACCTGCATTCTCTCTAGTAGCCAGCAGGGGGCGACTCCTCTGGAGTTACAACACTGTAAACATGAGTTTATGGTCTCAATCAATAGTTTGATACAGCATGATGTTCATTTAGTAAATTATGGTCCCATTTAGAGTCAGACAGACCATAAAGCAGGGGATGCTTTAGGGCGGGGCTACCTGCTGATTGACAGGTCGCTACCACGGTTTTGTCCATGTTTTCGTCTTAGAACTTTAAACCTTTCAGTGTGTTTTCACTTCATGAAAGTTAATTGTAACATTTTGGTCACTTAAAAATGTCTAATTAAGTGTTCAGTTGTTCTTAGCTCCACCCTCTCTGTCACTTCTGGTTGCAAAAAAACAAGATGGCGACGGCCAAAATGCCGAACTCAAGGCTGCAAAGCCGTAATCCACAAACCGATGGGTGACTACGTCCACTTCTAATATACAGTCTATGGTATTTACAAGGCTCCTGTATCTATTAAAGCCGTAATGATGCTGTAGCACAAACACGGGTCTTCAGAGTATAACTTTAGCCTGGTTTCCAGCGAGCACAGTGACTGACAGCTGCCCTAAGCCACAGAATATCGAGTCCCTGATGGCTCCAAGATCAACAGCAAACATGGTTGAGATGAATCCATTAAGTCCCTGTCCTGTCTGTATGGACATATGTCCTGTAAGCACACAGCCATGTCTTAAGCAGGCCATGCATCAAACCCTCTTCCCACCACATACTCCCCAATCGATTGAACCCCCTCAGAAGTTATAAATGATTAATTATGACACTGGTAGTAGCGTTGAAGTCAGTATAATCATTACAACCATAAATAACAGTCAGAGCTGGCGGGGGGGTATTGGCATTAGCAGAAAGCTGTACTTCCTTTTCAGGAGCATTTCATGTTATACAAGAAAGTACAACACAGTATGTGGTACAGTGGAGACAGAATTAATCTCTACGGGTCAGTCAGTCTTATCTGATCTGTAAACCTTCTTATTGGAGGTCAGTTCAATCATCTGGTGACAGACTGCACTGTAACAAAGTTTATCAAGACCTTCAGTGAAATGTCTTCTTTGACAATAATCAAACTGTTTAATTACCTCCACCAAGGCCGAAGGCCTAGGAAGGATGTAATGTTTTCACCGGCGTTGGTTTGTTTCTTGGTTTGTTGGTTTGTTTGTTGGTTTGTTAGTTTGTTAGTTTGTTAGTTTGTTTGTTTGTTGGTTTGTTGGTTTGTTTGTTGGTTTGTTGGTTTGTTAGTTTGTTAGTTTGTTTGTTGGTTTGTTTGTTGATTTGTGGATTTGTTGGTTTGTCCGTTTGCAGGATAACTCCAAAAGTCCGCGATGGATAGTACATGGGTACATTATTGGTAATAATTTAAAGATTTTAAGAAGTATATAGAACATTCACAGTGTCTAGTAAGGCTTTTATCTTTGGTTCAAAATACATATTTAAAATTCAGTCAGTCATAAACCAAAGTGCTGGACAAACTGATTTGACCTGATGATGGCACATCCTGAGGGGAACATAAATGTCAGAACCAAATTTCATGTGAATCCATCCAAAAGTTGTCAGGACACTTTGTGGTAACCACAAATGACCACGAGTTTGTAGACATCTGTACATGGTGAGATATTTAGTGAAACATGTTACCCGCTGGTGGCACTAGATAAAAAGTCAGAGCATCACAAAAGTCCTTCGCATTCATCCTCACGTGGTCCCTGCATGGTTGTCTGTACCAAATGTCATGGCAACCCGTTGAAATATTAAAGTGATGGACCAAACAACCAGCCCACATTGCTATCCCTACAGCCAGCCCATTAGTGGGGCTAAAAAGTCCCAATCACATGTCCACTGCACAAAACTAATGACACATAATAAATAAAAGGACAAGCCAACAGACCAACCATCATTCCCATCGCTATGGGCAAAAAAGAGTTGGTTAACTTGACACATTATCTTATATGGTAATTTATTTTAACTCTTTTAACATTTTTGTACTTTAAGGTTTCACTTTATTTTAGTGTTCTAGTATGTGAGGATGTACAGTATGTGTTTATTGTCTTATTGTGATGAGATGTTGTTGTTGTTGTTGTTGTATTTGCTGCTGCTACTACTGCTAAACCAATTCCCCCTCAGGGACAAATAAAGGTCTTGAACTTGAACTTGAACATTCTTGAAAAGCATGTGTTTGTACTGTAGAACCGGACACAGACCGTAACCTTCAGCAGCTCTGGGGCGGTTTGCAGCCGAGTGTGAAGCAGTCGGGATGAGAGTCAGTACCTCCAAGTCTGAGGCCGTGGTTCTCCTTCGGGTGGGGAGTGAGTCTTGTCCCCAAGCGAGGGAGTTCAAGTATCTCGGGTCTTGTTCACGAGTGAGGGTAAAATGGAGCGGGAGATGGACAGCCGGTCATGCGAGCGCTGTACCGGACCGTTGTGGTTCAGAGGGAGCTGAGCCGGAAGGCAAAGCTCCCGATTTACCGGCCATCTACGTTCCAACCCTCAGCTCTGGTCATGAGCTTTGGGTAGTGACCGAAAGAATGAGATCGTGGATACAAGCGGCCGAAATGAGCTTCCTCTGTAGGGTGGCTGGACTCAGCCTTAGAGAGAGGGTGAGGAGCTCAGCCTTAGAGAGAGGGTGAGGAGCTCAGTCTTAGAGAGAGGGTGAGGAGCTCAGTCTGAGAGAGGGTGAGGAGCTCAGTCTTAGAGAGAGGGTGAGGAGCTCAGTCTTAGAGAGAGGGTGAGGAGCTCAGTCTTAGAGAGAGGGTGAGGAGCTCAGTCTTAGAGAGAGGGTGAGGAGCTCAGTCTTAGAGAGAGGGTGAGGAGCTCAGTCTTAGAGAGAGGGTGAGGAGCTCAGTCTTAGAGAGAGGGTGAGGAGCTCAGTCTGAGAGAGAGGGTGAGGAGCTCAGCCTGAGAGAGAGGGTGAGGAGCTCAGTCTTAGAGAGAGGGTGAGGAGCTCAGTCTTAGAGAGAGGGTGAGGAGCTCAGACATCTGGAGGGAGCTCGGAGTAGAGCCGCTGCTCCTTCACCTCTAAAGGGACCAGCTGAGGTGGTTCAACATCTGATCAGGATCCTCCCTTTGGAGGTTTTCTGGGCCTGTCCTCCTGGTAAGAGGCCCCGGGGTAGACCCAGAACACGCTGGAGAGATTATATATCTGGCTGGTCTGGGAACGCCTCGGGGTCCCCCAGGAAGAGCTGGAAATCGTTGCTGGGGAGAGGGACGTCTGGAATTCCCTGCTAAGCCTGCTGCCGCCGCGACCCGGCCCCGGATAAGAGGAAGAAAATGGATGGATGGATGGATGGATGGATGGAGAATAAGGCTGTACAGCCCATTTGATGAATGTGCTGAGTAAACCAGTCAAATTGGTAGCATGAATGCTGTTTGGTTTGCTAAAAGTGTTTGTCTGATGCAGTCCTGCCTCTCCTCCTTCAGTGGGTAAAGGCCATGTTGAGCTGAGACACTGACAGACTGTGACGCTCAGCACAGTTCAAAGACAGATTTACACAGAATGTGGATATAAATATCAGCGTTTCCGATTCAAATTGATTTCTCACAAGAGCAATGCTGGACTTTCATAGCTTTGCAGGTCTGCCTATGAAAAATAATGCATTTGTTCCCACATAAATGCTACAGTTCCCCAAACTGGCCACTGCACCACTACTGGCATCGAGATCAACACTTAGGATGTCACGGTAAAATGCAAACAAATCTCCTGCTACATTCAAAGAGACAGCAAAGGACAGATGAGCACCTTCTATTTGCTGTGATTGGTTTACTGCCTGGACAGTGTTAAATGCAAAGATGACTTCTGTACTCCTCTGAACCCCTGGAGTGAGTTCATGAACAACATGTCAGCCTAATCCTTATCCATGAAGTGAATAAAGGCCCTATCTAATCCCGCCTCACTGGGCTCAGACTGAACTCAGGCTCCAGGCTGGCCTTTCCCACGTCTCTCCGGCAGGAACCAGCAAACACCAGGCTTCATCCATCTCAATTTTCTCTCCCTCTCAAAAAAAAGACAGAAATTAATAATAAATCCTGCTTCAGCTCATCTTTTCTGTTGAGTGAAAATTATTTATGAGGAAAAATATGTTAGCTTCCCCCGGCACCTCCACCCAACCTCAGCTCTCACTCCCTGTCTGTTGGTGACAGGTTGATGGTGATCAGTGTCAGAATATCAGTGCTGCAGAACGGGAAGCGTAGCATGACGAGCTCTGAGAGCATGTTCCATCTTTATCACAGCTGAGGCTCTGCTGCAGTAGACAAGGTGGGGGGGGGGGGGGGGAGTGTTGGAGGGCTGGAGGGCAGAGAGAGGCCAGATGGAGGGGATAAAGAAAAAATAAAACATGCAAAGGCAATGAGCGATGTATGAATTCAAAGTGAATAGTATGGGGAATGGTGAGGAAAAAGGGGAAAAAAGTGCAGTGATATTCATGAGAGGACTCGTAACTGTGACTCGTCCTGTATCTTTTGGAAACAGACAATTCGACAGTCAAACTCAATTTATGCAGCAACTGACCAGGTGTGCAAAGGTGAGAAAGTAAGCAGGGGGTTGAACTTCTCTCTTGAGCCCTCTTTTTTGGATTCTTCACACAACTACTTCCGTCACGTTTAACTCCCCGGCCCTCGGGGAGAAATTGTCTGCACTGTGGTGCGCACTGTTATCCTCATTTGTATGATAAAACGCATCAAGACAACCAAGGCAAGCACAGAATTCTTGGCGAGATGAAGGAGACGGAGGTGGGATGACGGCAGAAGAGATGACGGCAGACTTCACTCCGCCTCCGAGAGTTGCCATTCAGAACAGCTAAAAACACTAGACATGGTTGGACCAGACGAAAACCTCCGAGTCTGAGAAGTGAAGCCAATGTAACTGAAGTGAAGGGGGCGACTCCTCTGGTTGTATAGAAGTCTCTGAGAAAATGAGCCTACTACTCTCTTGATTTATTACCTCAGTAAACATTGTAAAAATGAGTTTATGGTCTCAGTCACTAGTTGCAAGTCTTCTTCAATACAGCATGATGTTCATTTAGTAAATTATGGTCCCATTTAGAGTCAGATAGACCATAAAGCAGGGGATGCTTTAGGGCGGGGGGGTTCCCAACCTGGGGTCCCTCAGGTGGTGCGCCAAGTTTTATCTGATCTGAGGTTGTCCAAATTAGATTTGCACATGTATAACTAAAATCATAATAACACACTTGCTGGATAATTTATACAAAAGTCTGTATATAACACTATTTAAAAATATGTATTTTTTTTGCTACTTAGTAGGCCACATTCAGTTTAAACCCGATGTTTGTGCACAGTAGCAGATAAAGATCAGGCTAATATTGTTAGCATTATACTGTAGGTAGAGTCAGATTCCAGTGGTGGCTGCGTAGGATCGTTTCAGGCTCCTGTGATCCAAACATTTCCAATAAGTTTTGTAAAGTCCAAAAGTTAAATTTTTTTTTGAAAAAAGATTGATGTTATGATTTCCAAAATCCTTATGAAATATTCTGCATCAATCCATATTTGTTGGCATTTAGCTGATGAGTTATACAAGTAGGGGGGCTTCAAGGAAAACAGGTTGGGAAGCACTGCTTCAGGACGGGGCTACTGCACCTTATGATTGACAGGTCGCTACCATGGCGTTGTCCGGTCTGGGAGTTCTTTTCATCTTTTCATCTTTAACCCTTTCAGAGTGTGTTTTCAGTTCATCAAAGTTAATTATAACCTTTTTGGTCACCTGACAACGTCTTATTCAGCGTTCGGTTGTACTTAGCTCCACGCTCCGGTGTCACTTCTGATTGCAAAAAACCAAGATGGCGACGGCCAAAATGCAGAACTGAAGGCTTCAAAACGGCAGTCCACAAACCAACGGGTGACGTTACAGTGACTACGTCCTTTTCTTATATGCAGTCTATTAGTTGGACAACCTATGAAACATGTTGAATCCTTTAAGGGTAGTCTCGTCTATGTCAGACTTTCCCACAACAGTTTTGAGATTTAGAGATACTGACGACCACAACACACAGCCTACATCAGTTATGACCTTCCAGAATCATTATGTATTCCTCCATCAAACCCAGACCTCTGAGGAGGAGGCGGTTCCTGTAATGGCAGAGAAAGCATGTATGCCTTTTTAGGTGGCAGTCTCCTCCAAAGTGCTTCTCGGATGGTTAAACTGTGTCTGAAACCCCCCCCCCTTTCCAACAATGGAATTGGGGAGACTCGGTCAATTTCTGTAACTTTATAAAACATTAACTCAATATTCAGAGTCACTTCACACAGCTATTGGCCAGGTTTGAACTTGTCTCTCGAGGTATCTGTTTACATTCTTTACACAACTACTTCTGGCACCTTTTGTGGGAACAGCCGAATGCAACACTATGACAGGTAAAGCCTTCCATGAGAAGCTGTGTGAAAGTGTGCTGATATCAATGAGATCAAATTACAAACACTAACACTGGATTACTGTGTGATACATACAGTATGTATCAGTTCCTGTGAATGTGTTCCCTCATGTGTAAATACGCAATTTGAATTAGGCACGGCATTGGTGGACTCTGCACTAACAATGAAAACTACTATACAGAGAGGAAGGTACAGAATGTATGTTCATCATGAGGCTACTGCTGAAAGAAAGTAGACTTCCCCGAACAAGCATGATGTGCGACCTCACAACTAGTGAGGAAGCCAGTTCTGGAAACTTCCCTCTGAAGTCCATCTATCCATCCATCCATCCATCCATCCATCCATCCATCCATCCATCCATCCATCCATCCATCCATCCATCCATCCATCCATCCATCCATCCATCCATCCATCCATCCATCCATCTATCCATCTATCCATTTTCTTCCTCTTATTCAGGGCCGGGTCACGGGGGCAGAAGGCTTAGCAGTGAGTTCCAGACGTCCCTCTCTCCAGCAACGTTTTCTTTCCTCTTCCTGGGGGACCCCGAGGCGTTCCCAGAGCAGACCAGATATATAATCTCTCCAGAGTGTTCTGGGTCTACCCCGGGGCCTCTTACCAGTTGGACGTGCCCGGAAAACCTCCAAAGGGAGGCGTCCAGGAGGATCCTGATCAGATGTTGAACCACCTCAGCTGGTCCTTTTAGAGGTGAAGGAGCAGCGGCTCTACTCCGAACTCCCAGTGAAGTCTGCCTAGTTTCCAGACTAAACGTGATGGATTGTGGAGCTTTAGGAGGCAAACGGTGTATTCACCAAGGAATATGTGGCTGAGACAGAAATGGCTGAACTTTACACAGCTTTATCTAATACTTGATTTGTTAGTGCAACTGCACCGTGTCAACCCTCCCTACCTATTTCCTATTGGGCTTCTGTACTCATTGCTAGTAGTGCTGTTGTTAGCTGACGGGTGAATCAGATAGTGTGAGCTCAGCAATATAAGAAATGTTGTTCTAGATGTTTCCCATGTGATATAAGTGATTAGGATTAATTTCGATAGCGCAGATCCTCTGATGTTATTCTTTGTGTTCGAATGCTGCATAGTAATCCTCAGAACCCCACGGACACAGTTAATCTTCAAAGTCACAGCACTTCTTTTCACTTTAATGGTTTTGTCAGATCTAACCATGCAAGCGGCAAGTGCATACTGTACATACAGTACGTACAGTACATACTGTACATACAGTGCATACTGTACATACAGTACATACAGTATCATCATCCACACGTCTCTGTCTGCACATTTACCCCAAACCAATATGAGCCTGTGGTGTTGAAAAACATGCATCATGTGTAAAGGTTATCGTGTAGAAGGTGACTGATAGTAATCCAGAATCATGAATGTTAACAACTATAGCATCATGGAGCATGTCAGAGACATCAAGGAGAGTCAGGGACATCGTGGAGAGTCAGGGACAAGGCACCCTTTAGCACCAGTATGAGACACAACAGGTTTTCCATTAACTACGATGTAAACCCATCCGCAGCACCAGTAAACGCTCAGAGAAAGTGGCCGGGAGGGACTGTGGTGACGTAGTTTGGGGTGGGAAGGAGGGGACGTGGTGACGTAGTTTGATTAAACTACTTTGAGCATTTAGCATGAATGAAGTGTTCTGGGTGAGTTACTACCTTTTGCAAACATGCAGTAGAGGTGTGATGTCCCGTCACACAGCGACAATTACACTTGCAAAAAATGAGTCAAAGCGACTGAGAAAAACTCTAAGTTTCACTTTACAATCAGCTGTTCGTTCGTGTCCCATGTTCACAGCATTCAGTGTCATTTTCACTGTACAGACGTAGAGGTTTAAAGTAGGCCAAACCATGTAGTTCTCTCCTAAACCAAGATAGATAGATAGATAGATAGATGGATGGATGGATGGATGGATGGATATATAGATAGATATATAGATGGATGGATGGATGGATGGATGGATGGATGGATGGATGGATGGATGGATAGATAGATAGATGGATGGATGGATGGATGGATGGATATATAGATAGATAGATGGATGGATGGATGGATGGATGGATGGATGGATGGATGGATGGATGGATGGATGGATAGATAGATATATAGATGGATGGATGGATGGATGGATGGATGGATGGATGGATGGATGGATTGATGGATATATAGATGGATGGATGGATGGATATATAGATGGATGGATGGATGGATATATAGATGGATGGATGGATGGATTGATGGATGGATGGATGGATGTATGGATGATGGATGGATATATAGAAAGATGGATGGATGGATGGATGGATGGATGGATAGATGGATAGATAGATAGATAGATAGATAGATAGATAGATAGATAGATAACAGAGCCTGCCTTAATATATGCCTAAATGGTGCAAGTTCCTGAAAAAATAATGTTTCACTAAATCACGGTGAAGTCCTGCACACCACAATCTTGACATGTACCTTGAACCAGAATTTTTCTTGACTGTAAAGAAAACAAATAATCCTGCACACAGTTGATCACGTGGTTCTGACTTTATTCATGACAGTTTGGTCCTCAGACCTTCACCGGGTAAGGTAGGGTACCTGATGAATTACACCCCATGAAGGTCTTCTCATAAATCACTGGGTGGAATCTTACCCAAGGTCTAACAACTGGAACACATCACAGAGGTGAGAACTAAAAGTTCTGATGCTTTTGTTCCAGACGTCCCGTGTCTGTTGGACAGGGACATTATCAGTTTGACATTGTGTCTGATCCAAGTTTATCTGAGTAGACCTATAAGACAGTTATATCTGAATGTGGATACAATACACATGGTTAGAACAGGCTTGGCTTCCTGGTGTAACTGGTGTAACTGGTGTAACTGGTGTAACTGGTGCAACTGGTGTAACTGGTGTAACTGGTGTAACTGGTGTAACTGGTGTAACTGGACCAGTGCTGGTGCTGGCGTGTGAGGACCAGGGTCTGGAGTGCATTTAAACCTTTACTGAACATGCTAATGGTGCAATAATCAGATGTTCTCTGCAGCTCTCCTTGTTCAGGATGTGTTCTATCTCCGTGAGCTCGTGCACATCGTGTAAAGGCACTCGTGAATTTGTTTCCCAGAGCGTTGTCATTATTATTCAATGGTCTGTTTGTGCAGAACAGTGTGTACCTTTCTCATACAAGATCAACAGCAGAATGCTTTCTGTACTTCAGGGAGCTGTCTGCAGCAGTTGAGGGAGGTTTAGAAGGAAAAGACACAGTGAGCCACTAGAGAATTACAACTAGGTTGTTGTATTTATTCTATCATCTGTCCTTTATTCAGCTGTCTCTCCTGTTTCTGTTACCTTCTTCCTCTACTTTGTTTCTCCTCTTTCCCTACCACTCATCTTTTTCGGTTTCATTTGTATCTGACATCCTGTGAGTGCAGATTACTGCAACAGATATAAGTGTGTAATGTGTAATTTTCCTCTCTTTCTCATAATAGAAAATCTTAGGAGTGCTCCTCGCGGCAGTTTCACAAATGTCAGTGCTTCTCAGCCATTGTCAGGCACTCGCAGAGACACAAAATGTCAGCCTCTCTCCTCAGTCACAGCCTTTGTGAACTGCTCACATCTGGAAATGTCAATGAGCAAACCACAATGGGAGGGAGCGGGTTCTTCGAAGGCAGAGAGCACAGCACACTCCGATCCACTAGAAAGATCTAGTGTAGAGTCAGAGAAACTCATCCAGTCTGCTGCTGCAAACCTGTGACCCATATCAGCACCGTACCAGGCAGAGGTCACACACATTTATATGGTAAATGTGACCTCATGGGGAATGGAAGTGGGTTCAGTGTTAGAGTTGTTAAAGGTGGTACAGGTGTTACCATCAATACATCACTGTCTAATGTATTGTGATATGAAACATTAGATTCATTTCATCCCCACAGAGAGAATGAAGTCACAACACATTATTTACACTTCCTGCTGCTAGAGGGGGCCAGTAGGTTCTAGTGTTCTTGTGTTCTAGTGTTCTGGTGTTCTAGTGTTCTGGTGTTCTAGTGTTCTGGTGTTCTAGCTTTCTAGTGAGGGACCAGTGAGCATCTCTTTCACTGAATGTCATGCTTCCCTCTATCCTGGAATCTCAACATCTCACTTGGTGAAGGGAGGTGGGACCAGCTCAGGAGGTAATACAAGTAAGAGTGTAAACCTGCACTCAAGTCCCAAGTCAAGACTGACAAGTTCCAAGTCAAGACTGACAAGTCCCAAGTCAAGCCCTAAGTCAAGACTGACATGCCCCAAGTAAAATCCCAAGTCAAGACTGACAAGTGCCAAGTCAAGAATGACAAGTGCCAAGCCAAGACTGACAAGTCCCAAGTCAAGTCCCAAATCAAGTCCCAAGTCAAGACTGACAAGTCCCAAGTAAAATCCCAAGTCAAGACTGACAAGTGCCAAGTCAAGAATGACAAGTGCCAAGTCAAGTCCCAAATCAAGTCCCAAGTCAAGACTGACAAGTCCCAAGTCAAGACTGACTGTCCCGAGTCAAGACTGATAAGTCCCGAGTCAAGACTGACTAGTTCAAAGTCAAAACTGACTGTCCCAAGTGAGGACTGACTAGTATCAAATCAAGTCCAAAGTCAAGACTGACTGTCCCAAGTCAAGATTGACAAGTCACAAGTCAAGTCCCAAATCAAGTCCCAAGTCAAGACTGAGAAGTCCCAAGTCAAGACTGACTGTCCCAAGTCAAGACTGACTGTCCCAAGTCAAGACTGACAAGTCCCAAGTCAAGACTGACAAATCCCAAGTCAAACTGCCGGTCCCAAGTCAAGACTGACTAGTCCCAAGTCAAGACTGATAAGTCCCAAGTCAAGACTGACAAATCCCAAGTCAAACTGCCGGTCCCAAGTCAAGACTGACTAGTCCCAAGTCAAGACTGACTATCCGAAGTCAAGTCCCAAGTCAAGACTGACAAGTCCCAAGTCAAGTCCTAAGTCAAGACTGACAAGTCCCAAGACAAGACTGACAAGTCCCAAGTCAAGACTGACTGTCCCATGTCAAGACTGACTGTCCCAAGTCAAGACTGACTGTCCCAAGTCAAGACTGACTGTCCCATGTCAAGACTGACAAGTCCCAAGTCAAGCCCTAAGTCAAGACTGACAAGTCCCAAGTAAAATCCCAAGTCAAGACTGACAAGTGCCAAGTCAAGACTGACAAGTCTCAAGTCAAGACTGACTGTCCCAAGTCAAGACTGACAAGTCCCAAGTCAAGTCCCAAATCAAGTCCCGAGTCAAGACTTGCAAGTCCCAAGTAAAGTCCTCGGTCAAGACTGACAAGTCCCGAGTCAACACTGACAAGTCCCAAGTCAAGTCCTTAGTCCCAAACTTTGAGTTTTGAGTCCTAGACATGTCGTTCTGCAATAAATATAAAATACCATTTTAACAACAGAAAAAGATCATGAATGCTGTTTAGGAAGTCAGGAGCTGTTGGTTTTAAAGTCCGAGTTCCAAGTCTTTTTGATTTTGTCAAGTTGAGTCTAAAGTCATTTGTGACTGACTCAAGTCCAAGTCATGTGACTCAAGTCCACACGTCTGCTTAGGACTGCATAAAATGTGTTACGGTAAGATTGTTGACAATACAAATAGACTTTTAAGGTGGAAAATACTGATGTTTGGTGGGTGTAAAGTAAATAATAATCGTTTTACTTTACTCTGAACACACGTCACATGCATGTCAAATCCAAGATGGTGCTGTATTTCTGTGTTGCCATCTAGCTGGAGTGCTGCCGCTGGTAGCAGCGCTGCTACGGCAGCCTTGGATCGGGGCTAATGCCGCCTCTAATCTGCCCTTGTGGAACAGAATGTTGTTGTCTTAAATGTAAGTGTGTGTCATAAATTTAACCCCAGAGAACGGTTGTTCTAGACCTCCAGTGCACCTCGTTTTATTTCTCAAACATTGTCCCAGTCACACTGTGAGCCTGGTGTGTAGAGGACAGCCAGAGAGCACAGCTTTATTCTGCTTTACAATTCAACCTCCTCCACATCAACAGTTTGCTAATTCCCCGTGTGCTGAGGTGGGCATTCAGTCGCTCCGAGGGGGCGGCTCCCCCCGTCGCTCTACAAGCAGATACAGTTTGCTAATAGCACAGGGACTAAATCTTATTATTTCTTTCCTTTATCTCTCCCTCTGTGGATCTATTTGCTTAACAATGATAACAATCCCTGCAGCTTAACTCGCCCGGGTTGGACCAATACTCCAACAACGTGTTTGCCCCCTCTCTTTTTAATGAGCAGCTCTGGTTCTGAACTTAGCTGAGGCATATTGATTTCCTGTGCTCAGGCGAGTGTGTGATATTATCTGGAGTACAGGGGGAATATGAGGGAGATGGCCATTTACTCCTGGTGCACCTGCACGAGGCCCTCTGACCTCTCCATTGGGATGTGATCCGGGTCCGTTTAAGGGATCAGCCCGGGCTCTGATGAGATATGAAGGAGTCTCGACAGACACATTGATTTTATGAAGGAGGAAACATCAGCCAATGATCGACCAGGTACACAAACACCTTCCTTCTCTGATTAATTAAGATATACGGTTCTTGATGGCTCCAATGCAGAGCTGTCTATAAAGTCTCCCAGCCATAATGGGATCAATAGTGGATCTTTAATGCTCTGAATAGGGGTTCCTCAGGTCACAGTCCTGGATCTTTCCTCCCTCCTATATCCCTCCTTTCCTTTCTGTCCTTTATATCTCGTATTGTCTCCACGGTGCTGCTGATGGCTTGACCAACAGATTTAGAATTTAAGCTGCCAATAGTCAATTGTTTGTGCCAATATTCCCTTTTCATGGCCAACAAAGACTTAAGTGTTTACAGAAACCGTCAATAAGCTGTTGAGCAGAGTCCTACCCCGATTACACAGGAGAAGGGAGACTTCAGCGGTGCATGAGGATCGCTGGAGATTCCATTACGGCCATCACTGTCCTCAGAGAACCAGCTGTCCTGTCATCAGCAGCTGGACAAACTGTCCTCACCACAACAAATAATATCAGAAATTAAATGTTCAATACAGTTGTCAGGTTGGCTCCATGAGGAGTATCCAGAAAGTGATTCATTTATTCTATTCCTCCCTCCCACCGAAGCGCTATATACCTCTAAATATGTTTCCCTAAAAGGCTCGTAGTAAAACTGGGAACCATCAATCCCTATAGATAGAGATAACTACAACGTATAGACAATAGGGGATATACAGTATATATATATACAGTATATATATATATGTATATATATATACATATATATATATATATATATAATAATTTCATTCTTTGAAGTTTTCGGATTGATTTGAGAGAGCTGAAACCACGAGCACTATGATAGGCCGAGTGCCGATCATGTGACTGTGGTTCCATGTCCCAGCATGCACTGAGGCAAGACATTAATTCTGATCTACATTCTGCTCCACAATGTTTCCACTGCTTTTACACTTTCTGTTAAACTACGAGTGATGTGATCTGTGATGTTCTCCTCCCCGTCCACTACCAAGACACTTTTAACTTATAATCATAAACTTATTATATGTTATGTCTGCTGCTGAGACCCGGCCGATGGGAGCGCTGACACTGAACAGTGAAGGAGGCCGTTAAACTAAAACAATGATGTGAAAGGCTTTTGTGCTGGTTTGTTACTACCTGTAACCTTTCATACAGTCATCTGATCCATTGTTAATGTAAAAGTCTTGAATAGAGCAGCTTCAGGTTGCATCATGAATCCAGCTTCAGAGAAATGTCATTGTCCATCACAGAGAAATGA
This sequence comes from Sebastolobus alascanus, assembly GCA_916701645.2. Lineage (NCBI taxonomy): Eukaryota > Metazoa > Chordata > Actinopteri > Perciformes > Sebastidae > Sebastolobus > Sebastolobus alascanus. The sequence goes on from CAKAOJ020000190.1 coordinate 1,025,734, forward strand.
AGGGTTGCCTTTGATGTAGCCCATCAATAAATAAAGGAAGGAGCCAGTGTGATCAGAATATTCTGTATCACCACATCTTTTACAGATGATTTAAAAGGAGAGAAATGGAAAAGTGAACTCTTTCATGCTGTCAGTCTGTGAATCTCTCCAATAACCCAACAGCTGGCTACATGGAGGAAGAAGAGTCAGCTCTCTGTACACCACTTAAGAGAAAGTCCCCTCCTTTTATCATCCAGGGAATTATTCTACACACATTTATCATCATGTTCTGAATTCATCTTCCAGAGAATTGCAGCCAAGACCTATTTATTATTAGAAATATTTTGAAAAGTGGGAAAGAGGAAAATTGAACCTGGGCACTTTCATATGAAGATATGCAGCGTGACTTTTCATTTTCTGCAGGTTCCTCTGTGAAATAGTTGAGCGTTAGAAATGGGTGGAGAGGTACACAACATGTTTTACAGATAATGAGAAAACAAAAAGAGGAGCAAATCAAATGTACAGAAATTAGATTCTGGGGAAGAAAACAGTTCTGTCAAGTGTACACTGAATTATAATGTCAAGAAAAGATAATTCAGAAGGTGGGAGAGCCCGGCGCAGCGCGGCGAGCTGATAACACAGAGAGAATGGGATGCTGGCTTTTTAAACAAATGTCCTCACAGCTGCATCGTTCATCTGGAGCTGCTCTCAGGGTCACACTGTAAGTCTATTCAAAGGGACAATGTTCACAACCAAAACTGAGATGTCTACCGGGCCCTTTCAGACACATGCTTTATTATGGAAATGTGCTGGCAATTTCACATGTCGGTCTCGTGTCTGAATAACTTATACGGCGAGGGCATAACAGCAGTATTAGGTCAGAATGCTGCGATACAGCAGAGACTAGTTTATACTCAAAGAGCTGCTCAGTGCACAGCTTGTTTCATCATACTCTTCATGTCCGATCACTCAACATCTACAGCTCTGTGAAGCTGTACTCTGGCTGCACCACAATGTTTTCAGCTAAATGCTAATATTAGCATTCTAACATGCTCACAATGGCAATGTTAACATGCTGCTGTTTACCAGGTGATGTTTGCAAGAGGAGACACAACAACATCCATAACATCTTCTTCTTTCAGACTAGAGGAAAGAAAACCCAGATACACATTTAGGTGTTTATTTTTTTATCTGTTTGCATCTACAGATTTCTTCTAAATTTACCAAAGTCAGCATTAGATAATGCCTCATTTGAATATTTAAACAGAACATTTCAGAAAACTCACATCCCGCCGCTTTGTCACACTCCTTAGCGTCACTTTAGGTCTAGGCAACAAAACCACTTATTTAGGTTTAGAGAAGAACTACATGGTTGGTTTTAAAACGTTGTGAACACGGGACACGAACAGCGGTCTCCTGGATGAAAGCCTTGCGTTTGTTGGACTCATCCACCTCCCGTCCCGTTCACTCTTTAAACTACGTCACCACAGCATTTCCTGTTGCCACGGCTGGGTTTACATCGTGGTTAATGGAACGCCCGTTGTGTTTCGTACCAGCACTAAAGGGTGTCTTGTGCCGACGGCGGTAACATAGCCTCGGTATTTGACGCCCTGGGAATGAGAACGGGCTGGTTTGATACCCTGATAGCCGATACTTCAACAGACAGATGAAGCCAGCGATGTCAGAAATGCACTCTGAACTTTATTCATTTTAACGAGGCAGAAAGGTGGAGGGCATTCTCTTCCTCGAGATGTAACTGAGAAGCCTGCTGTGTTTATTGAACTGGGGATCTTATCAGTATATGGGACATTCTCTCTGACACCTCTGTGTGTCTGCCATGTGCACATACTGTGTTTCCAACTGCTGTACACGTCTTCACTTAGTGCCAACACATTGAAATCATCATGTTTCAGTGCACTTCCCATTTATCCAGCAGCTCCCTGTTCTCCGAAGCCGCCTCGCATCTATTGTCTCAACTTCCCCTGTAATGAAATCACGCAGCAGCCTCAAGGTCACAGCTGGGTCAGCTTCATGGAATTCTCCGATTCTCTTTCAAAGGCGGAGGCGGGGGGGGGGGCTGATTGCTTCGTCTCCCGGATCCCAAAAGGTTCTCTGGGAATCTGGGAGACAGAACTAACGGCTGATGGATGGATGATGGATGCAGCGGAACGATCCGCCTCGTCTCTGTAATGAACTTGTTCCATTTGATCCGCCGCACGGAACCGAGCGGGGGGGTGAGCGTTAACTCTTTCTTCACCGCGTAGCCTGTGAATTGATCAGAGTCCGGGCATGGGATCAATAAATCAGGAGGTGCTATTCAGTGGCATTCCAGTGACTTTGTCAGTGATAATGTTTCTCAGAATTATGAGCACATTTCCACTAACCTCTCTGCTTCCTGTGACCTCTAAACTCAAAGGATAAACACAGTTGTGATTTGTCCTCCTTTCATTACAGCGTGCCGACCACACGATGCATCGTTTCTCATACTGCCGCTCTCTGATTATTATACAAGTGTCTCAATCTGTCGTCCCTATCAGCAGAACAACACTGTGTGTCAGTGACTTCTAAAACATACTGTATGTTCTTTACAAAGTGTTTCATGTTACCATTTTCTGATCTACTGCTGTGGTAAGGTTGGGTTTATGCACCAACACAACATGATTAAAGTGAAAGGAAAAGAGGAAAAGATATACTAGGTTAAGTGTAGGAAACAGTGATGGTTAAAAGAAAACAACATTAGCTGCTGAAAACGGGAAGCTAACAGTGTGTCCAAGTCACATGTAATGTTTAACCAACAACAAACCAAACCCTTCTCCCTGAGAGGTTTTACAGTTCTTATAACATCACCATGTTACTCCACCTTTGTTCCTGACCAACCTGTCTCATATTAAATACATTTTATACGACTAAATGCAAAGTAGATTTTGGAGGAAATGTAATTGCATCTTTTGCCACATTTCCACCGCATGGTACGGCACGGCTTTACTCAACTCACTCTTTATTGGTCTGCCATTAGACAACGTTGTGGATAGTTCCTGGTACCTGCTGCTTTTTTTGGTACGAGCGAGCTGAGCCGATACTAGAAGGTGGAGTTAAACGCAGTAGACCGGGTCCACAGACACCGGGTCAAGGGAGGGTCCAAAAGGGCCCGCATTACAAATGAGAGCATCAACCTGATAAATGCCGTGCACAAACTTTGATGCTTGCAGTCATGAGCGGAAGACCGTGAGTCCAAAAAGCGTGACGAGCCACCTGGTGTCAAGAAATGTAACATTCACATCACTAATGGTTAAAACTATAAACCAGCACAACAATGACAACGACCAAACCACAATGTTCTGAACAGACACACGAAACATGAAACATGAAACAGCAAAGTTAACAAACTACTCACTCCAGCACTAGGCATGATGGGAAATGTGGGCCATGACTACAATATTTAGTACGAAGCCTCGTTGTGATCTGCTCCCATTTGTTGTTTGTGTGTTTTTCAGTTTTTTTTTTTTATCAAGTCAGGTGGTAAAATTGAGAGAAAGAACAAATTGGGTGCATTAAAACTTTGTCACTTGCACAACTCAGGACATCCTGCACAAACATGCTTTTTTAAATAACCAAGCTACCATCAATATAATGACCGCAGTTTTTTTAGTCACTCGACCCAGATTTAAAAAAACGGTAGCCAGAAAACCTGACAAAGTACAGACGTTCCTCTGTTTAGTTGCTGATGACAGGATTCAGTGAGTGTCACCTTGAAGATGATGTCTCGGCAGTTTCATGCTGCATTGCTATGACAATCAGCTGATAAGCCCAACTACACTGAGGGTGTACTATCCGCAGCGGAAAACAAATAGAGAAAAGTACTGGTGTCAAAAGTGAGTTGAGTCAAGTTGAGTTGAGCCGAACCATGCAAAGGAAATGAAGCATTTGATCATGTTTATGTTGATGTAATGTTCTTTAATGCTCTTTAGAAGGTATTCTCAGAGAAATGGCATAATGTACAAAACGCAGGATTCCAGGTTCTGTGTTCTGCATCCCATGTGAGGTTACAGAAACACTTTGCTTAAAGGAACAGTGTGTCGGATCTGGCGGTATCTAGCGGTGAGGTTGTAGATTACAACCAAAAACAACTTCTCCTGTGTGCCGAGCATGTAGGAGAACTACGCTGGCCGACGTGAAAACACGAATGTCCCTCTCTAGAGCCAACTGTTGTAAGAGTAGAGCGCTCAGAGTGTGTGTGTATGTGGGATGTGAGTGGTGAAGCAAGAGACGGAGAGCGGCGGCGACGGGAGCAAATCATTTATCGACTCTGGCTCAAGCAGGAAAAGATAACCGAGTCTGGTTTGTCCGTTCTGGGCTCCTGTAGAAACATGGAGGACTCTGTGAACAGGACCTGCTCCCTCTGGAGATATAAACGGCTCATTCTAAGCTAACAGAAACACAACGACTCTTATTATCAGGTGATAATACACTAAAGAAAACATACTTATTAATATTATATTCCATTTCTGCCAGAAGATCCCACTAAATGTTACACACTGGTCCTTTAAGGTCAGCGAGACATAGTGGTTTGGGTTAAATACATATAAAATAACTTTGTCCTGCCTTTTGTCACTGTTGCATTTTTTATATTAAAACTAAGACTCCAATATTTCCCTAAACGTCCTTAAAGTGCCTCGAGTTGCCAAAACAGAACCATAAAAACAGGAATCATGATTTCCTGGCCACAATCTGATACTGTAGTAAAACTATACGTTCATATGTTGTCAGTGAACATTTTCCAGATACACTCTGTATGTATTAAAGTGTTTAACCATCTGAAGCTGGTCAGGTCTATGTAGATGGACAGCATGTGTGCATGGAGGAGAGGGATCTGGACCCGGATCACTTCCTCCCATGGATCAGGCCTTAGGAGCCTTGGCGTCTCTGCCAAGTCTGTCTTGGCGAAGCTGAGCTAACCAAGCAGGAACCAATCCAATGATGGATGCCATGCTCAGCACAATGCACGGAGCTGTGGCAGTCCAACCTCTTCAGAATGGTAGAGCAGGGTTCCTCCATCAGACACATGCGTCTGTTACAGACAGTCAACCAGACTAGACTCTCTCATTGGGTTGTGGAGGTAATCCAACATACGTATCAGATGGCAGGCCGGCGTGTCAAGTCAAGTCAAAGTCAAATTTATTTGTATAGCACATTTAAAACAACATGAGCTGACCAAAGTGCTTTACAGGCATATTCAGAATAAAAACAAGTCAACAGAGGAGACAACAAAGTAATACATATCCATAGACAGACCACGATAAAAACCCTGAGTAAAAAGACTAGCAGTCACAATTCAGGTGCAATCAAACGCCAAAGAAAAGAGGTGAGTCTTGAGCTGAGCTTTGAAAGACTCCCTGGATGGAGCAGTTCTGATGTTGTGGGGCAGTTTGTTCCACAGAGTGGGGCCCGCAACTGAGAAGGTGCGGTCGCCCCTGAGCTTCCGCCGAGCCCGAGGGACGACCAGAAGAGACTGGTGGGAAGACCTGAGTGACCTCGGTGGGGTATAGGGAGTTAAAAGGGCAGATAGGTAGGGGGGAGCCGATCCATGAAGTGCTTTAAAAACAAATAGTAAAATCTTAAAATTAACTCTAAAAGTGACGGGGAGCCAGTGGAGGGAAGCGAGTACGGGGGAGATATGCTCACGTTTCCGGGAGCCTGTTAAAAACCTTGCAGCAGCGTTCTGCACATACTGCAGATGTGACAGTGATGACTGACTGACTCCCATATAAAGGGAGTTACAGTAGTCGAGGCGAGAAGTAATAAATGCATGGATTACAGTTTCACAGTCTCGGAAGGATAGGAACGGTTTTAATTTAGCTAGGCTTCGCAGTTGGAAGAAGCTTCCTCTCACAACAGAGTTTATCTGTTTGTCAAACTTAAAATCAGAATCAAAAATCATCCCAAGATTTTTTGCGGAAGATTTCACACATGATGACAGAGGGCCAAGCTTTCCACATAGAGAGCTGGTGGATTCTGTGCACCCCACTACCTCCTGGGCCTTATGGCGAGGCGCCGCTCTATCTGAGATTTGTTCGACGGCCTCTTGGTCGACCCTGTGCACCAAGTTCTACTGCGTGAACCTGGCAGCCGGCAGTCCATTGGCTGAACGTGTGCTGGTTCTCAGCACATTAGGCTCTGGGTCACGGTACCAGGCTTCTGGGAACAAGGCTCCTACCAGATTGGACTCTGGCTTGGTGTGATGTCATTTTTAACTAACCTTGCAACCTGGCAGGCGGACTGAGTGGCCTTCAACCCGTTTACTACGGATGTACCCAACGTACCTCTACTGTTCACTGCTGGCGTTGGCATCTCGCCAAGCCAGCTAAGCCTTATTGGCATCTTGCACCTAGAGGACATGTGTGGACATACAGTCGGTCCTTTATCTGAGCACATGAGTGATCTGGTGACATCTCAACTGTCAGTTCATGCTTCCAAAGGAGAAGCTGGGTTTCCTCTAGGTGTGTCCGGTGGAGTTCCCTACGTGTGGAATATGTAGGTAGGGGGGGAGACACAATAGAAAATATAAGTTTATGTAACCCAGGTACTCTGAGACGAGAGAGTACATCTCCAGCTCCAGACCGCTCTGAACCACGTTCCAATCAAGATCATTTCTCAGTAGTCAGAGAGATATATCTCAGCACTGACGTCCATCACACCATGATGGACATCATTAGATTCTCTCATTGGTTGAGTCCTGAGTGAGCAGCTTCTCAGCAGCAGGCGGTGGTGAAACGCTCCTCTGTGGATCCACGTAATAGAATCATCTACAGGTGATTTGTTTCAGCCCTGCGGCCATGCCATTATTCACCGTTACCACGGTGATCACTGCCCTCTCTCATTCACTCTGTCGTTTCTTTACCCCGTCCCTCCTTCGGGGGTCGCTGGGTGGCTGCAGTGTGTGAGTGCAGATAAAAGGCAGGCACGTCTTCAGGTATGAGCCATGGGATCCATTACGGCCGACTAATACATTAAGAGACATTTCAAAGTGAATCACGGCAGGTGGAGAACAGCTCTCCCTCTGGGCAGGCTGAGGCATCTGTTATGACAAGCAAACCAAATCTCAGCTTTCCCTGGATGAATCAGGAGTCACCTCCAGTCACACACACTCCTCCAACGTCTCCTCCATCTCTGACACTTCCCTCCCTGCTGGTTCCTCCTCCCTGACACCTCCACCCTTTCACTCCCCTTCCCACCATCCACCATCTCTCTGCAGCTGTCACCTCCCATCTTTCATCTTCCCTTCACATCTCCAAAACAGCGCTCCAGATAGAGGAAGAAGTTCAGGGGAGCATAGATGATGTGGTGTGAATGTGTGTGCAAAAAGAAGGAAAGAGTAAAATCGTCAGAGTGAGAGCGCCCGGGGCAGAAATGTTGGGATAATGGTTTCATTTGGAGAGATCGTGATGAGGCCCTTGAAGGGAAAATCCCCTCAGATGGGTGGAAGAGTTACCTCTATCTCTTCATCTCTCCACTGCCACATCACGCTGTCCTTAAAGCCACGGGAACATTGGAGCCTCTGCCTTTAACTAACCCTGACAATCACAGCTACCGGGGGGGAAAAGCTGTCCTACACAGCCTCATGCCTGCAGGCTCCTCTAAAACATAAAAGACGCTCACACAGATGCACAGTCAGGCTCACATGTAAAAGCACACAAAAGGCATGAAAGCACACAAAAAAAGACCGAATGAAACTCAATCAGCAGTGAAAGGTACGATCTTTTATTTAAAGCCTTAATGTGCCAGTGAGAGGGAACAATGGGCTTTTCTATTAGCTGCTCCTGACTGCAGATCCAAAGAGGAAACAAGTGGCGACAGAAACATTTTATAAATATTCATAAAGGCTTTTAAAAGCAGGTAATCATTTTCACTTTTATGCATAATGTAGCTTATTTATTTCAAACATTAACATGCATTCGGAGGAAATTGTTCCCTGTTTGAGGGAACTTTTACCTCTGGCTGCAGTTAGCTGAGATACTGAGCCAGCTGCCACGCAACTGTGTGTGTGTGTGTGTGTGTGTGTGTGTGTGTGTGTGTGTGTGTGTGTGTGTGTGTGTGTGGCTTTATGGTGTGTGCCCATGTTTTGCTTATTGCAGATTGCGTTCCTGGGAGCTGATATTGGTGCTGGTGGTTTAGGGAGTATTTACTAGTTGTATTACTGCTAACTCACCTAACTATCACAACAGCAGGATGTGTGGAAATCTACTCGGTGTTTATTTGATATTTACTCTACAATCACACTCTGGGGGGTGAAACAGCATTTAAACCATTAAGGACACCAACACTCTTTCTTCAAATTCACACTAATTAAATTCTTTTACAGATTCTGGTTTAGAGGTGCAGTGTGAAACATCTTCACATGAATAAATCATCGCCACATTCATTTTGAATCATTAGTCCAGAACACAATCTCTCACTCACTTACAGTAACCGAACACACACATGCGACCAGGTCACAGAGGTCACGGAGGTCACAGAGGTCACAGAGGTCACAGAGGTCACAGAAGTCACAGAGGTCACAGAGGTCACAGAGGTCACAGAGGTCAGCAGGTTTGGTAACTTCTCTTTCACCCCGTTCACTTGCTCAGTGCTCCCTCGGCGTCTGATACCGACCGTTCTTAGTGTCTGTATGAGACGCTCCACTATAAACCAACCACCTCATTATCAGATGCTCAGAGCAACTGAGTAGAAAGAGCAATAAAGTCTGCTTAGGGTGAGTGGGAGGGAGGGAGGGAGGGAGGGAGGGAGGGAGGTGGATGGGTCAGACAAACACAGGACTTTTAACCAGGAGACCGCTCTTCGTGTCAACGTTGACTTATTTTTAAGGCTGTCAAAGTTAACGCGATAATAATGCATTAACTCAAATTTTTTTTATCTGCACTAATTTTAAATGCAACTTGTGTGGTTTTTAGGTTGTAGCAGCTCAGTTTTAAAGCTAGAGTGAAGATACTGGTATCATAGTAAACTATAAAGCCTGATGAATCCATCGGTACCAACCAGGTCAGACTAGCTTGTAGTGAAGGAGGTTAAATAACGCTCCAAAATTAAGCTAAATTTTGGCGAGGAAAAACTGTCATGTCCATTTCCAAAGGGGTCCCTTGACCTCTGACCTCCAGATATGTGAATGTAAATGGGTTCTATGGGTACCCACGAGTCTCCCCTTTACAGACATGCCCACTTTATGATAATCACATGCAGTTTGGGGCAAGTCATAGTGAAGTCAGCACACTGACACACTGACAGCTGTTGTTGCCTGTTGGGCTGCAGTTTGCCATGTTATGATCTGAGCATATTGTTTTATGCTAAATGCAGTACCTGTGAGGGTTTCTGGACAATATCTGTCATTGTTTTGTGTTGTTCATTGATTTACAATAATAAATATATACATACATTTGCATAAAGCAGCATATTTGTCCACTCCCATGTTGATAAGAGGATTAAATACTTGACAAATCTCCCTTTAAAGGTACATTTAGAACAGATAAAAAAAGTGCGATTAAACATGATAATAACTGCTTCATTTGATTGACAGCCCTAATAAAGAGCAGTAAAGTGTGCTTGGGTTGGGGGGGAGGTGGGGGGGTCAACCAGGAGACCGCTGTTTGTGTCCCGTGTGAAACCAAGTTAACATTGACTTATTTTGTCAAGTCAGTCGTAAGTCATGTGACTCGTTAGTTATTCAAGTTAACATTAATCTTTTCCTAACCCTAACTAAGTACTTCTGTTGCCTAAACTTCCTGTGAAGTTTATTTTGATAAGACACTATCATGTAACGAGTGTTTATTGACACGTCGTCCCTGATACGTCCAAACCTGACGCTATGTAAGGGATAATGTACAGCTAGCGGGTCATTGTAGTGAAAGAATCCCCTTCAGGGCGATGCTGCATCGCCCTGAAGGGGATTCTTTCACAACAATGACCGGCTAGCTGTACATTATCCCGCTTATTACATGGCTACTTACTGAAGAAATCAATATTTTGACGCAAAAACGGTCCGCCAGAGTCCGACATCAGAGCTGCGCCCATAGCAACGGTCTATTCTACATAGCAACGGTCTGTTATACAGAATAACAGACCGCAGAACGCCGTGATTGACCAATCAGAATCGAGTATTCAACACAGCCGTGTAATATAGAAGGGTACGTATGTGTTGGGCTACTGACCGATCCTCAGTATCTCATGAGTTGGGAGAGAGGATGTGTTTGATACAGAACATGAGAGTCTCTGTGGTCAACATCTGTCTATTCATTCACTTTCTTTACCTCATCCAGTCAGCTTTCTATGAGAAGCATCAATAAATATTTAGCTACACCTGTCTAATGGGAGGTGATCGCCTGAAAGGAGCCGGTGAAGCAGTGTGGATGACATGATGATCCTCCCACACAGTGCGGTTCAGCAGTGAGCCTGAGTGTGGCACAGACTCAGGATCAGCTCTGCGTCTCACATGAGCCACCAACAACACCCACTGGGGTCCAACGCAGAGGAGCATTCCCACGCACACTCCACACTAACACCACCACTGCCTCCCATTACACCTACAACCACATCGCTTACACACACACACACACACACACACACACACACACACATGCAGCAGTGGCTTTATCTCAAAAGCCAAATTAACACTTTGGTCGTACGCACACACCCTTCCCAAAAAGAGCGTGTGTGAAGCTGTACGAAGGGTGTAAACAGTATATTGCTAGAGGTGGGAATATTTCTCACCTTCTCTGTGAGATGTAGACGCTTCAAACGGCTGAGTGTGAGGAGAATGTGGCATGAATATCCACAGGTAGTGTAATCAGAGCCAGCCAAGCCTGCAGGCAGACGGTGCAGGAGCTCCTTGTGGGAACTGGTACAGGCAGAAGGGATTACCAGGTGGGGGGGGGGGGGGTTCAACAATGGAGAGATACGGAGCATAGGGACAAGGCCACCAGCTGAATGGAGGCCACACAAAGAAAGCAGCCAGTTACCCCTCCACCATCCACTCATACTGCACTGCAGAGCTTCCAACACATCTCACACACACTCTCACATCATGTATGTGATCGAGTTAACCAGCTTCTAACTACGACTGAGGCCATTTTGTGCAAATCTTAATGTTTGTTTTTCATGGGGACAGACAAACTCAATCATCAGTTCAATGAAGACTGAACACTGAACACCTATAAAGGCCCTTCAGTATCTCACACCCGGAGCAAAACGGTGCACGGCACAGCGCTCATCGCTAGTGTCGGACCGATGCAGTTGTCATTTTCACACCCAGCGCCCACATTGTGTAAATAGAACATGTTCATGTTGGTCTTAAAAATGAGGTGTGCTCAGGTTCATATTAACCAGCAGCAGAAAGTGATTGACCAACAACAACCTGGTCTAAAGTCAGTGGTGCAATGTTTTCCTGCTATTTATAGGGCGCATTATTCAGATGATGCACCTACTCGGGCGGCACAATTCCCGCATTTCCTTGAGCTTCACAGCAACCACTCGCCCAGACATCGTTGCTTCCTGGGACCGTGGACTTGATGCTCGCTGTGTAAGCAAGTGTTTTTGTTTGAATTCAGAACGTTAACCACGTGTTTACTGTGCCCGTAATGGAGCGTCATTGTTGGATGTGCTAAGCTACCCAGCGCGTTAGAATGTGACACCAAGCGTCAGTACGTGATGAGTTGGGATGAGAATGTGTTGTTTCATCACATCCATTTAGAAGCATCAGAACAAAGACTGTAAACACAACATCTACTGTACCAGTAAAAAAAGAGTTTAAGGCCTTTGGTTTTACTGTTAACTGTTAAACAACAGCTTGAGTATTTCAGAGTTTACAAGGTTCACCTGATTGCACCATGAAGTCCATGTTGGCTTCCACATGGTTTGCTGTACAAAGTCAGCCCGTTCTCATATCACCACACAAGGCACCTTTTAGCAGCGGTATGAGACGCTCCGGGCGTTCCATTAACTACAATGTAAACCCATCTGCGGCAACAGTAAACGCTCAGAGAAAGTGCTGCGGTGATGTAGTTTAAAGAGTGAGATAGACACACAGGGCGGGTGGGAAGGGGGGGTGGATGAGTCTAACAGCACAAGGCTTTCATCCAGGAGACGGCTGTTTGTGTCCCGTGTGTTAAGTTTCACTTTCATGTTACAATCAGCCGATCGTTCGTGTCCCGCGTTCGCAACGTCCAGCCACATATTCACTGAAAAACGTAGTAATGTTAAGCCCTCGTTTTTCTCCTAAACCTAAATAAGTGTTTTAGTTTAATTCACAACATTAAGGACGTGTTTACTGAGACCTAAAAGTGACGCCGATGGGTCGGACAAAGCTTCAGTATGTGACGAGTTGGGATGAGAAGGTGTTGACAAAGTGGTGAAAGTGAAGATAGCGCAACCGTGGGTGAAATCGTCAAAGTGTTCAATGAGCACTGTTTTCAATGCTAGGGGGGGGGGGGGGGTGCAGTTTTTTAAATGCTAGGGGGGGGGGGGGGCTGCACTGTTTTCAATGCTAGGGGGGGGGGGGGGGCTGCACTGTTTTCAATGCTAGGGGGGGGGGGGCTGCACTGTTTTCAATGCTAGGGGGGGGGGGGGCTGCACTGTTTTCAATGCTAGGGGGGGGGGGGGCTGCACTTGTTTTCAATGCTAGGGGGGGGGGGGGCTGCATTGTTTTCAATGCTAGGGGGGGTGGGGGCTGCAGTGTTTTCAATGCTAGGGGGGGGGGGCTGCATTGTTTTCAATGCTAGGGGGGGGGGGGGCCTGCATTGTTTTCAATGCTAGGGGGGGTGGGGGCTGCATTGTTTTCAATGCTGGGGGGGGGTGGGGGCTGCAGTGTTTTCAATGCTAGGGGGGGTGGGGGCTGCATTGTTTTCAATGCTGGGGGGGGGGGGGGGCTGCATTGTTTTCAATGCTGGGGGGGGGTGGGGGCTGCAGTGTTTTCAATGCTGGGGGGGGGTGGGGGCTGCAGTGTTTTCAATGCTAGGGGGGGGGGGGGGGCTGCAGTGTTTTCAATGCTAGGGGGGGTGGGGGCTGCATTGTTTTCAATGCTAGGGGGGGTGGGGGCTGCATTGTTTTCAATGCTAGGGGGGGGGTGGGGGCTGCATTGTTTTCAATGCTGGGGGGGGGGGGGGCTGCATGTTTTCAATGCTAGGGGGGGTGGGGGCTGCATTGTTTTCAATGCTGGGGGGGGTGGGGGGCTGCAGTGTTTTCAATGCTAGGGGGGGTGGGGGCTGCAGTGTTTTCAATGCTGGGGGGGGGGTGGGGGCTGCATTGTTTTCAATGCTGGGGGGGGTGGGGGCTGCATTGTTTTCAATGCTAGGGGGGGTGGGGGCTGCATTGTTTTCAATGCTGGGGGGGGTGGGGGCTGCAGTGTTTTCAATGCTAGGGGGGGTGGGGGCTGCAGTGTTTTCAATGCTGGGGGGGGTGGGGGCTGCAGTGTTTTCAATGCTAGGGGGGGTGGGGGCCTGCATTGTTTTCAATGCTGGGGGGGGGTGGGGGCTGCATTGTTTTCAATGCTGGGGGGGGTGGGGGCTGCAGTGTTTTCAATGCTAGGGGGGGTGGGGGGCTGCACTGTTTTCAATGCTAGGGGGGGGGGGGGGCTGCAGTGTTTTCAATGCTAGGGGGGGTGGGGGCTGCTCTGTTTTCAATGCTGGGGGGGGGGGGCTGCAGTGTTTTCAATGCTAGGGGGGGGGGGGCTGCAGTGTTTTCAATGCTAGGGGGGGGGGGGGGCCTGCAGTGTTTTCAATGCTAGGGGGGGGGGGGGGCTGCAGTGTTTTCAATGCTAGGGGGGGTGGGGGCTGCATTGTTTTCAATGCTGGGGGGGGTGGGGGCTGCAGTGTTTTCAATGCTGGGGGGGGGTGGGGGCTGCAGTGTTTTCAATGCTAGGGGGGGTGGGGGCTGCAGTGTTTTCAATGCTAGGGGGGGTGGGGCTGCTCTGTTTTCAATGCTGGGGGGGGGTGGGGGCTGCAGTGTTTTCAATGCTAGGGGGGGTGGGGGCCTGCTCTGTTTTCAATGCTAGGGGGGGTGGGGGCTGCTCTGTTTTCAATGCTGGGGGGGTGGGGGCTGCAGTGTTTTCAATGCTAGGGGGGGTGGGGGCTGCATTGTTTTCAATGCTGGGGGGGGGTGGGGGCTGCATTGTTTTCAATGCTGGGGGGGTGGGGGGCTGCAGTGTTTTCAATGCTAGGGGGGGTGGGGGCTGCACTGTTTTCAATGCTAGGGGGGGGGGGGGCTGCAGTGTTTTCAATGCTAGGGGGGGTGGGGGCCTGCTCTGTTTTCAATGCTGGGGGGGGGGGGGGGCTGCAGTGTTTACAATGCTAGGGGGGGGGGCTGCAGTGTTTTCAATGCTAGGGGGGGGGGGGGGGCTGCAGTGTTTTCAATGCTAGGGGGGGGGGGGGGCCTGCAGTGTTTTCAATGCTAGGGGGGGTGGGGGCTGCTTGTTTTCAATGTGGGGGGGGGTGGGGGCTGCAGTGTTTTCAATGCTGGGGGGGGGGTGGGGGCAGCAGTGTTTTCATGCTAGGGGGGTGGGGGCTGCATGTTTTCAATGCTAGGGGGGGGGGGGGGGCTGCAGTGTTTTCAATGCTAGGGGGGGGGGGTGGGGGCTGCATTGTTTTCAATGCTGGGGGGGGTGGGGGCTGCAGTGTTTTCAATGCTGGGGGGGGGTGGGGGCTGCAGTGTTTTCAATGCTAGGGGGGGTGGGGGCTGCATTGTTTTCAATGCTGGGGGGGGTGGGGGCTGCAGTGTTTTCAATGCTAGGGGGGGTGGGGGCTGCACTGTTTTCAATGCTAGGGGGGGTGGGGGCTGCAGTGTTTTCAATGCTGGGGGGGGGTGGGGGCTGCAGTGTTTTCAATGCTAGGGGGGGTGGGGGCTGCATTGTTTTCAATGCTAGGGGGGGTGGGGGCTGCTCTGTTTTCAATGCTGGGGGGGGGGGGCTGCAGTGTTTTCAATGCTAGGGGGGGGGGCTGCAGTGTTTTCAATGCTAGGGGGGGGGGGGGGCTGCAGTGTTTTCAATGCTAGGGGGGGGGGGGGCTGCACTGTTTTCTTGCAGTCTCCAAAATCTTCTGCAGCCTACAAACTGTAATAGTAGTGAGTTTCGGCTGCGTTACGATATCGCCGGTTACGTGATTGGCCACGCAACCGGCGATCCAGAGCTGCACAACCCAGCCATGAGCGAACAAGAGACGTTAATCAGTGCCGTTAAAGTGAGTCGCCCAGACCTCAGCACAACTCTGTGGTGGATCACCTGATCTGGTGTGAATGCAGCCTAAACTACGTTGTGTTGTCATGTAGGCCGAGTGGAGAGAAGAAAATACTGGGAGGATTACCAATCCTGTTTTTGACTTTGAAGGTTGAACTCAAGAGCTCAGTTTCGATCGATTTCTGATTTAGAATCGACATCCTGACATGTCTAGTCACTAATTAATTAGTGCACAAAACAAACTAATCAAACCAACTTTTTGGTCTTCCATTTAATATGAAATAAGGAGAAACATTGTTTTAGTCCTTTTGCTGCTGAGTTCTTTGACCTACTCACAAGGTGCCGACAGAAAGAGAGCAACAGGCTTTTTTTTCTCTCCCAGGAGAGTTGTCTAAGATGTAGGACAGAGGAAAGATTATAAATAGAGGAGGTAAAAATAATCGACGTATGAGTTGTGTGACACGATGCAGACGAGACTGCTGCTCTTTGTTCTTGTTGAGTTAAACAGTCCCTTCAGCACAGGAACAGGCATGTGCTCTTCCTTTCTGACAGAATACAAGAGAGCAAGGGGAAGAAAACAAAGAGCATGTGGTGACGAGGGAGGGAGGAGGAGGAGGAGGAGGAGGGGAGTGATGAAGCTTGAGTGAAGAATATAATTGTCTTCAATACTTAATATCCAAGAAAACATGCTCGTCTAAGTGATTTTCACCAGCGGGGGTTTGTGGAACGCTGAGGTTTCATGCTCGTCTCCTCTCCGCTCAGTAAATCAGATATGAGTTGCACAAACACACAAACACACACAAACACACAGGAACACAACAGAAGACAGTTGGACATGGTTTAGTTATGAAATGTGTAAAAAAAAAAAACACACCGCGGTGTCGTGGATGCGCTTTCTAGAAATCTATTGTATCTTTGGCAGAAGAGAAACGATTACACGAATGCATCAGCCCAGAGAGAACAACAAAGTCACTAAATATTTGTCCATTTTTCCAACATTTTCAGTCATTAAAGGAATCGATTCCTGTGAGTGACCAAACCAACAGCAGAAATACTGGAGGAAGGCAGTAAATCCTAGACATCTATATTACAGTAGATGGGGTCCTACATCCAGATTTATACACTGATTTCTTTTTTTTTTTACTATTCTTGCCTAGTGCAGCATAAAATATTAACTATCATCAGTTTAAACCAAGGGTAGGAAATACCTCTGTTTGCCCTCCAACAGCCTCAGCTCACTGTAATCAGTTTGACTTACTCTTAAATCTCTGTAAACAGTCATCTGACTGTCCAGCTGCTAACATCCAGAGGACAGAAGAGTGTCGGCAGAGTGTCCTACCTTCTGATTGGTGGAGGTCGTTGGAGGCCGGCATGAAAAGAAGGTTTGCAGACAAAACTCAGGGCTAAAAACAAGTACTGCACCTTCAACTGCACGCTTTTTGTTTCTTTTTGAAAATCAGTTGACAATGTGTATTTATACTGTTCTCTTACAAAAGAAATACCCTTTGATGCAAATATAACCTGATTTAAATATCAGCTCTCTATTAACCCTCATCCTACCAACATATTTAACATACAAGTACTACAATAAAGTATTGTAAGACAGTGATTCCCAAAGTGGGGTCCGGGGACCCCCAGGGGTCCGTGATGATGTCATTACTTTTTTTTTACAAAAGGCTTCATAGTTCAACAAATAATATTAAAATGTTTAAATCTACACTTTCACCCAGCAGGCAGCTGATCGTGTCCCGTGTGAAACCAAAAGTAAACATTTACTTTACACCTGTTCGTAACATTTTAGGTAACGTTGTTTTATGTGAGGTTGTTTTACGTAACGTTGTTTTTCGTAACGTTTTACGTAAGGTTGTTTTACGTAACGTTGTTATACGTAACGTTGTTATACGTAACGTTGTTATACGTAACGTTGTTATACGTAACGTTGTTATACGTAACGTTTTTTTACGTAACGTTGTTATACGCAACGTTATTATACGCAACGTTGTTTTACGTAACGTTGTTTTACGTAACGTTGTTATACGTAACGTTGTTATACTATACGTAACGTTGTTATACATAACGTCATAACGTTATACGTAAGGTTGTTTTACATATGGTTGTTTTACGTAACATTATACGTAATGTTGTTATACATAACGTTGTTATACGTAAGGTTGTTTTACGTAACGTTGTTTTACGTGAGGTTGTTTTACGTAAGGTTGTTTAACGCAATGTTCCTTTACGTGAGGTTGTTTTACGTAACGTTTTACGTAACATTGTTTTACGTCACGTTGTTTTACGTAACGTTGTTTTACGTAACGTTTTTTTACGTAACGTTTTTTTACGTGAGGTTGTTTTACCTGAGGATGTTTTACGTGAGGTTGTTTTACGTGAGGTTGTTTTACATAACGCTGTTTAACGTAAGGTTGTTATACGTAAGGTTGTTATACGTAAGGTTGTTATACGTAAGGTTGTTATATGTGAGGTTGTTTTACGTGAGGTTGTTTTACATAAGGCTGTTTAACGTAACGTTGTTATACGTAAGGTTGTTATACGTAAGGTTGTTATACGTAAGGTTGTTATACGTAAGGTTGTTATAAGTGTGGTTGTTATACGTAAGGTTGTTATACGTGTGGTTATTTTACTTAACGTTTTACGTAAGGTTGTTTTACGTAGGGTTGTTATACGTAAGGTTATTTTACGTAACATTTTACGTAACATTTTACGTAAGATTGTTTTACGTAAGGTTGTTTTACGTAAGGCTGTTTTACGTAAAATTGTTATACGTAAGGTTGTTTTACGTAACGTTGTTTTACGTAACTTTTTTTACGTGACGATGTTTTACGTAACGATGTTTTACGTAACGTTGTTTTACGTAACGTTGTTTTACGCAACATAACGTTGTTTTACGTAAGGTTCTTTTACGTAACGTTGTTAAGCTTGTTACGTAACATTCGTCGTTATGTTATTATCATAAAACAAACCATGATGTTTTTTCTAACCATAATCAAGTAGTTTTGTTGCCTAAACCGAACCAATCATTTTACAACATTAACCACGTGTCATTGTGCGTTCAGAAACGTCGACATTCAACATACAATAACAAAATAATTTATGACAACTGGGTTGGTATAGTGGTTCATAGATTACCTTCTAATCTAACAAATCTATAACTCTTAGAATATGCAAATACTGTATGTTTTGTGTGCAAGACTATAGAAGTGTAAAAAATAGGCTACGTCAAATTATTATTATATTCTCTATCTTGTAACGGGTCCTCGGCTGAAAAAAGATTAAGAACCTCTGTTGTAAGAAACAAAATCAAAATGTTAACTTATAAGTTATGTAGTTAATAAAAAAATGATTTAAAAAAATACAGATTATTATTATTTTAGGAAAGTTACAGTTAATTTGCATATTGTGTAAAAGTAAAACAGTTGGTCAGATGAAGGTTAATCAGAGTAAATGTAATATTAAGAAGGGTTAGTGCAATAATAATACAGCAGGTTATATAGCTTATACACTGACATTTTTTTATGAAAAGCATGGGTGATTTCCTGGATCGATACGAATGTTTATGAATGCAACGTTATCTATGTACAGTATATAAACTGTATATAAATGTAATGCCAGACCTACGTCCTTTTGGTTTTAACCCCACAATAACAAAGCACTCCTCCTGTTAAGGTTTCATGTACTCTGAACACAGCGGGTGGTGAAATCAGAAGGGATCCATGTTATGCTACCAGAGAACATCAATAAGCAAAATGAATTATTTAGTAAATTGTCCAATGCTTGTGTTTAGGGAACAGATTTGCATCCGATCAATACTTTAAGCAGTTATCCATTGTCTTTATTTAACATGAGGGGAAAACATGCATGTGACTTCTATGCTTTGGTGGTTTCCACTCTAAGCCTGAGGTCGCTCAGGGAGGCAGCACCATCAACAACATTAGGCACGTATAATAATTCAGGAAGTAATTACAGGCTCAACCATTTTATTACCAATTCCACTTTCTACTCTGTTCACCAGCCGGAGGAACTGCACACGTGGAAACAAAACATTAACAAGGCAAGCATGCAAATAAAGTCTGCACTCCTTGGTGATGGACAAATATAAGTGTGTGTGTGTGTGTGTGTGTGTGTGTGTGTGTGTGTGTGTGTGTGTGTGTGTGTGTGTGTGTGTGTGTGTGTGTGTGTGTGTGTGTGTGTGTGTGTGTGTGTGTGTGTGTGTGTGTGTGTGTGTGTGTGTGTGTGTGTGCGTGCCTGTATCTCCATCTTCAATTGTCCTTGAAGGACACATTGCTGCTGCGTTTATGCAATTGCACAATGATTAGAGCATCAATAACACATGTCCATTCACCTCCATTGACTAAATAATACATTTCTATACACAATAACAATCATTTGTTAAAACATAACGGATAAAACATGAAATCTGAATTATGTTGCCTTTAAAATATCATCATCATCATCATCATGTACATCAATGTATGAATCCAACGGAAGCTGGTAATATTTCCAGAAGGAGCAACACCAAGCAGATGTCAGAGCAAACATTCCCCCCCGTCCTACCAGGTTGTAATGAACGGTATGTACCAGCATAAGAATGTGTCAGTAGTGTCTGTTACATCTTGTACTGACAGTAAGAGCCGGTCCTTTCACCACTCACACATCCCTCCTGTCCACCTCCCGCTTTGCACAGGCTGCAGGTTAATGAGGTCTGAACATGCTCTCCAATTAACTCCTTACTCTAAACCTCGTCTCCATACAACGGGCTGGGATCACTGAGAGATCTGTAACCCCAATAACTACTCATCATCCTAATGATATCCCCCCCCCACACCGACACCTCCTCACTACCAACCTGTCAAATACGGCAGCTTGGTCAGAGGCCCTCGCTTCAACCAACCACGCTCCACGTACCCCTCTAGCCTCAAGTTACATGTGTCACTTTCCACTTGTTACATGCAAACGCTATCTTTTCAAAATAAAATTTCCTTTTTCACAGGAAAGTACTTGGTTAGGTTTAGTCTGTTGAGCCCCATCCCTCAGTTATAGCTCCTCAAACAGGAGGCGTATATGCATATAACTGGTCTCTTTTGAATGGTAAGAAGCTGATGGATATGAATCCACTGTAGGTAAACTAAACTATGTTACCATGGAGATTATAATGGAGAAGCAATAAAAGAAAAAATAAGATTTTCATCCTCGCGTAGTTTAAAATCTTAATTTCAAAGGCAATATTAACATAATATATAACATACAACATGTATGATACAATTTATTAATTGATTTAATTCATGACAATGTATAAAGATATACTCAGGCGCTCTCAATGTTTTGGCCATGTTTATTGTTTACATTGACTGTTTATTTATTTCCATACTACCATATTACAAATAACATAAATATCCCCAAAACATTGAAATAGTAATACAAACCCTAACCCTAAAACACAATGAATACTGATCATTATTCATATATGACCAAAGAGATCCATGCTTTACAGCAGATAAATAGAGAAAGGAAGGGCCCACAGTGTTGTATGATTTATCCACAGATTCGTCTAAATGGGACGAAAACAATGATATCAGGCTCATCGGTGTCTGTCGCCATCTGGTAGCCGTATCAGAGTACTAAGAGTCAGCTCGGGCCTGCAACAAAACAACTGTCCGTTCCAATACCCATACTACCATATCATATTTAGTAGGCCAGAAAAAGATTTAGTATGTCCCAACACATACAGTAGTATGTCAAATGCAGTATGCTAAAAATAACAGAATCTACTACGTTGTGTTTTAGTGTGCTAGCCAGCATGCTCTTCTGGCTATTCTGACCCACAATCCTCTGTGCAACAGATATATATGAGCAAGAGGGTCAAAGTTCAAGATGCATTGTAATGACAAAGTAGTACGTCCCAATTGTATGCATACTGCCTGCAACAGTACGTACTCTGTAAGGGCAGCTGCAGTACGTACTAAAAGTAAAAAGAAAAAGTATGAGACTTGGAACGTAGCCCAAGAGTCTAGAGGCAATATGGCGCCTGACTTCCCTCCCTGATGATCATTCTGGCTCTCTGGAACGCTGCAGACATGTAAGTAACTAATATCTGCCACATGCCTTGGTGAAATACTTTGACAAGAACATAGATTTATCAGTGTGACTATAAAATGTGAAGTTTTACTGTTTCGTTTCCCCATTCCCCGTGTGTTACTGCAGTCCAGGTGTGTTAGAAAGGTCAGAATTTCTAGTTTCCAGCGATACCAAACATGATATTGTAGATTTATGAGAAAACTATCGTGGATCTTTTGATCACAACTTGTTGTTATATTTACGAAGCTTATTTCTGTACGACTTTATTGTTAAAATGCTTCGTAATAAGACATATTTTGGACAACATAGCATTGCTTTACGGATTGTGAAAGCTGAGGACCTCATGTTTTCAAACCAGTCGCAGGTTTCTCTCGGTACCGGGGGCTCTCGGGTTCAAGTTTTTACTACTTGGTTAGGTTTCCTAACTTCTTGTTACTGAATTTGTATTTTGAGAGAGTTGATGGTGCTTTTTGAACGGATTAAATGCAGTCTGGAATATTTTTTTAAAGCCAACATCTAGTGTGGTACTGTATCTGAAGTGTAATTGCCACTCAAGGGGGCATCACCACATAACCACAAAACATGGAGGAGCTATGCTGGTGTCGGCATGTTGCTACAGGTACTGGGGAGACGATGAAATACAAACCAGGAAGTCCAGTTTAAAGGCTGATCTGAGGTTAAGACCCAGCAGTTTAGGATCCGTTCAGACAGGATTGTACTGTACACTGAATCTGGTTTCAATGATTGAAAGATGAAGAGTAAAATTAGTGCAATGCTACAAGATAACTACAAATCACTCCAACTGGTTTTATTGGCATATTTCATTGGTTCTCAGATTACAGAGCTTTGATGGTTTGGCCACAGCAACCATATTAAAATGGGTATATGACTCGATAACCACCAACTTCAAAGGCAACTGTACAATTAACAACTAAGACAAGAAATACATTAAGTTTGCATTATGTTAGAGTCTTTAAAATGTAACATTATAGAGGTGAAAATATTTAAATGCTTCTCTCATGAACTTGAGTTGCCAGGAGCGTTTTTCAAGTGAAGACTTGGCTAAATGTACATTGAATGGTAAATGGACTTACGTTTATATAGATGAATGTACATTATCTTTACATCCTTAATTGTCACACTCAAACACTTCATTCCTATCACACACACATAAACACAGATGCTAAAAAGGTGGTTCGTGGCCATTAAGATCACGATAATCTACATGGGTAGATAATGTAAAGGCTGTTTGGCAGAGCCCAGATGCTCTCCACTCAGTGAGTATTGGTGTTGTGAAAACAGGTGATTCAGCTGAGCGCTGCACTAATCTGAATAAGTACCACTCAATGCTGAATGGTGGTGTTATATAAGGCTTCAAACATCCAGAGGCTTCCAACCCACAGAGCCACAAAGAGCACTTCACAATGGAGCCGTTCTAAAAGCCTGAAAACTACAGTAGCATGGCCAGAGACTACTGTGGCGCGTCAAACATTTAGCAGGAACACTATCTTTTATGTCTCTAAATCAAAATGATTCCAGCTGCCGGTTCCCATCTCAACGCTCCACTGACAGGACCAGAAGGAGAGAGGAAATGCATAATATATGGAGCTGACAGACACTAAGGGTGGAGTTGTAGCGCATAATATGACCCTCCAAATCCCCACAGTCTACACAGTCAACACAGTCTACACAGTCTACACAGTCTACACAGTCAACACAGTCAACACAGTCTACACAGTCAACACTGTCTACACAGTCTACACAGTCAACACAGTCTACACAGTCAACACAGTCTACACAGTCTGCACAGTCTACACAGTCTACACAGTCAACACACAGTCAACACAGTCAACACAGTCAACACAGTCTACACAGTCTACACAGTCAACACAGTCAACACAGTCAACACAGTCTACACAGTCAACATAGTCTACACAGTCAACACAGTCTACACAGTCTACACAGTCAACACAGTCAACACAGTCTACACAGTCTACACAGTCAACACAGTCTACACAGTCAACACAGTCTACACAGTCAACACAGTCTACACAGTCTGCACAGTCTACACAGTCTACACAGTCAACACACAGTCAACACAGTCAACACAGTCAACACAGTCTACACAGTCTACACAGTCAACACAGTCTACACAGTCTACACAGTCTACACAGTCAACACAGTCAACACAGTCTACACAGTCAACACAGTCTACACAGTCAACACAGTCTACACAGTCAACACAGTCTACACAGTCTACACAGTCTACACAGTCTACACAGTCTACACAGTCAACACAGTCTACAGAGTCAACACAGTCTACACAGTCTACACAGTCAACACAGTCTACCCAGTCAACACACAGTCAACACAGTCAACACAGTCTACACAGTCTACACAGTCAACACAGTCTACACAGTCAACACAGTCTACACAGTCAACACACAGTCAACACAGTCAACACAGTCTACAAAGTCTACACAGTCAACACAGTCTACACAGTCAACACACAGTCACCACAGTCAACACACAGTCACCACAGTCTACACAGTCAACACAGTCTACACAGTCTACACAGTCAACACAGTCTACACATTCAACACAGTCTACACAGTCAACACAGTCAACACAGTCAACACAGTCTACACAGTCAACACAGTCTACACAGTCTACACAGTCAACACAGTCAACACAGTCTACACAGTCAACACAGTCAACACAGTCAACACAGTCAACACAGTCTACACAGTCTACACAGTCAACACAGTCAACACAGTCAACACAGTCAACACAGTCTACACAGTCAACACAGTCTACACAGTCAACATAGTCTACACAGTCAACACATCCAACACAGTCAACACAGTCTACACAGTCAACACAGTCAACACAGTCTACACACAGTCAACACAGTCTACACAGTCAACACAGTCAACACAGTCTACACAGTCTACACAGTCTACAGTCAACACAGTCTACACAGTCAACACACAGTCAACACAGTCTACACAGTCAACACAGTCAACACAGTCTACACAGTCTACACAGTCAACACAGTCTACACAGTCAACACAGTCTACACAGTCAACACAGTCAACACAGTCAACACAGTCTACACAGTCAACACAGTCTACACAGTCTACACAGCCAACACAGTCAACACAGTCTACACAGTCAACACAGGCTACACAGTCAACACAGTCAACACAGTCTACACAGTCAACACAGTCAACACAGTCAACACAGTCAACATAGTCTACACAGTCAACATAGTCTACACAGTCTACACAGTCAACACAGTCAACACATTCAACACAGTCAACACAGTCTACACAGTCAACATAGTCAACACAGTCAACACATCCAACACAGTCAACACATCCAACACAGTCAACACATCCAACACAGTCTACACAGTCAACATAGTCTACACAGTCAACACAGTCTACACAGTCAACACAGTCAACACAGTCTACACAGTCAACATAGTCTACACAGTCAACACAGTCAACACAGTCAACACAGTCAACACAGTCTACACAGTCAACACAGTCTACACAGTCAACACACAGTCTACACAGTCTACACAGTCAACACAGTCTACACAGTCAACACAGTCTACACAGTCAACACAGTCTACACAGTCAACACAGTCAACACAGTCAACACAGTCTACACAGTCTACACATCCAACACAGTCAACACAGTCAACACATCCAACACAGTCAACACATCCAACACAGTCTACACAGTCAATATAGTCTACACAGTCAACACATCCAACACATCCAACACAGTCAACACAGTCAACACAGTCAACACAGTCAACACAGTCTACACAGTCTACACAGGCAACACAGTCAACACATCCAACACAGTCTACACAGTCAACATAGTCTACACAGTCAACACATCCAACACAGTCAACACAGTCAACACTGTCTACACAGTCAACACAGTCTACACAGTCAACACAGTCAACACAGTCAACACAGTCTACACAGTCTACACATCCAACACAGTCAACACAGTCAACACATCCAACACAGTCAACACATCCAACACAGTCTACACAGTCAATATAGTCTACACAGTCAACACATCCAACACAGTCAACACAGTCAACACATCCAACACAGTCTACACAGTCAACATAGTCTACACAGTCAACACATCCAACACAGTCAACACAGTCAACACATCCTGTTTGATTTCACTAACTAGTCATTTCATTTACTACATATTATTGAAAAGCGGTCGCTATATTCTGTAGTCGCCCCCGACCCCCCCCCCCCCGAGTGACAGCTGACCATTCACAGCTGGATTTGGTTCAAACCGCCACAGCAAAGTGAAGCTTAGATCCTGTAGTTTTTAGCTCTATGTGTTTATTTCCTCCATTAAAAGACCAGAGAGAAAGAGATAAAAAGTACAGGATGAGGATGTGGAAATATATTTCCTAAATATTTACATGCCAATATTAAATCAAGTTGAATCTTCGTCAACACGTTTTCACTCCCAACTCATCAAATACCGCTGCTTGGTCAGCGCCCCTCGTCATCAGAGACCGATGCACGGGGTTCCCTCTTGTGTTACTGTTAGACGGACCGGGGACGGCGTGTCAATATACGCTCGTTACATGCATAGTGTCCTTTCAAAATAAACTTCTGTTTTCACAGGAAGTTAGGTTTAGGCAACACAACCACTTAGTTATGTTTAGGAAACGGTTGTGGTTGACGTTAACTTCACTGACTGATGATACCAACGAGTCACGTGACTAAAGACTGACGTGACAAAATAAGTCAACGTTACTTTTAGTTTCACACGGGACATGAACAGCCGTCTCCTGCTTGTCTTGTGTTTGTTTGACCCGTCCATCTCCCCTCCATCGCTGAACGGACTCTCATGGTACGTGTCCACAGCCTCCGTCCTTTCCACGCTTCCCATTCATTGTCTATGCAAGCAGCCGTGCAATGCATTCTGGTAGCATGGCGGCGCGATTCGAGAGACGGAGCGTCACGACGGCCTTTCCTCATTTGCATAAAGTTGAGGTCTAGTCTACTTTATGCAAATCACGGGGTGTCCGACGCGACTCGCCGCCTCTCGAAACTCCCGAGAATCTTTTAAAATAAACGTTGTCGATCTAAAATAAAGACAGATTCATCAACATGGATTATTTCTCACCTCAAATATTTTCATAAACATATTCAGTGTTTTTGTGAAATAAGAGAAGAAAGTTTCCAAACGAGCCGCCATGTTGGTTCCGGTTTGAAAGCTGGAGCAGCAGCCCATGGAGGGGAAGCCTTCGTCCAATCAGGTGCTGAGTGTGTTGTGTCTAGAGGAAGCTAGGCGATCCCTCGCGGTAAAAAACTCCCCTGTGGACACGTACCATCACGTTATTAACACTGCGTCACTGCTCCGACCGTGGAATAACGCCGTGGGGGGGTTTACATTGGAGTCAGTTGAAAGCTCTGTTCGTCACATACATAAAGGGTACGAGGGGAACTGACCAAACGGCGGTATTTGACGAGTTGTTAGTGAGAACAGGTTTTGCATTGTAGGCACAAAAAGAGTATCAGGTTAGAAAATACAACATTTGCCCGATTTAACGTGACTTCTGGTATAAACCAGGTTCACCTCCAGTCTTCTATCTGAACACAGATACAGGTCATGTTGTTGGTTGGACAGATACAGAGACAGATAATGATGTCTCTAGTAGTTACTGGGTAGGTACGAGCAGTGTTTGCATGGCAGATATTAATGGTTTCTGGGTGATTGCTGTGTCACCGTGTAGTTACACAGAGCTTGATATAGTATCTGGCTCAGCTCGAGTCTATATGATGACGAGTGAGCCAGTTGTGGCTCATTATATGCTGTAACATCGGTGTTACGCAGTGTCTTGCTATGATTGAACTGTGCCGTGTGTATAAGTGTGTTTCTTCAGCTCTTTTAATGGGGCTCCTCCACACCGCTCATAATGTGCAGCCAGGCAGAGACATGATGCTCCATAAAGTCTGCTGGACAGGCAGACGGCTCGCTGGATAAAAGAAGACAAACCCTACAGGTCCTCAATCAATACTGCTGGCATCAATATTCACCACTCCACTGCCCCGATACCAGCCTCCTGTTAACTAACAGACTCACTGCTTCGTGTGTGTGTGTGTGTGTGTGTGTGTGTGTGTGTGTGTGTGTGTGTGTGTGTGTGTGTGTGTGTGTGTGTGTGTGCGTGCGTGTGTGTGTGTGTGTATGCGTACAGCCGTGTTTGAAAGGAAGACCAAAATAGAGCAGGGTAGAATTTACACTCAATACGGTATTGATTTCATTTTTGCTCATTTCTCATGTCTGCAGCAGGTTTAATTGGATCCACCATAACGACACGCCGAGGATGAAGACGGTGCAAACAGCAACAAAATCTAAAACTACCCTCCAACTAACTGTTCCTCCATAAAAACACCACCATTCTCCCACTTACCTTCCACCTAACTTCATGTTATTTCATCTCAGACGATAGATCGGACGCTAAATAATAAAACACTAATAAAAGCACACGGGCCAGAGCACAGTTAGAGGTTGATTCATTGTAATGATATTTCAGGCTTTCTCTTCTTCCTTTAATTATTATGATAATTATGATAATCACACAAGAGGAGCTCTTTTGTATGCAGTATTGCTGAAGCAATGAATAAATATCCAGAGAACAGTTTCAGTCCACGGTGCATCATCAAGAAGCAGTCAGGAAAGAGAAAGACGCTCTTTCATCAACAAACATCTGAGAGACCAGAATGGAAATCAGTTCGATATGATCGGTGCCACGCAGCTTCAGGTCTACCACGAGGACTACCACCAAATCAGATCATGATTTATTATATACATTTAATTCATATAAATTAGTAAGCTGAATAACCTCTCGCTGTTTAATGCACAGTAACACATTTCTATTAAAGTAATAGGCTCTTTGTTACAAATAAGCAAAACCTCTTTCTGTTTTTCTGCTGAATGTTGTTTTATGTTGTTACGGGGACTAACGATAGTGATGCACGTCAAAGTGCAATATCAGATATATACATATATACATGGTGAGTACATGGTGAGTGAAACATCTCTTTACATGTTGGATGGGTATAAATTCTGCATCTTAATCCTATCACAGTATAAAACCCTGCATCCTGCTTTCGTTCTCCCAGTCCACAACATTACTGTCGCCATGGTAACAGATGCCGGTTTAGTATCTAGATAACTTTATTTAATTATTTACAATAAACAAAATAAAATTAAAAAAAAACATTAAATGGCATTAACAACATTTAAAAAAAAAAAACAACTGTCAGCACCAACAAGTATGGAAGACGTTAACCATGGTGCTGCCACTCGTCCTGTCTAACCTAGGCTAACGCTGTGGTGCAGTTCTAGTTTATACATTTACATTACTTATCGCTGAATTTTTTTTTTTAAATGCTCATAGAAGAATGAGTGCTCTTACTTTGAAATGTGGAAATGACGTCATCGGCAGGCGATCACGTGTTACAAGTGGATTTCTGTTCACGTTGGCGGAAAGTTGTGTCTCAAACCTCCGTGTGTGTAAAATGAAACGAAGTTTCCTTTATTTGTAAATTAATTTAATGTATTCGGAGATATTTTGTTTTATTTGTAGAATAGTTTCAGTATTTGCACAATATTTGTGTGAGTTCACAAATCTATTTGTGGAAGGTGTTTTACATTTACAGATTACATATTTACACACAGATTGTCGATCTTTGTGGACTTTGGGTTTTGTAACTTTGCAGACATTTTACATGCACAAGAAATTAGATAACACACTAAAAGGAAAGGGAAAAGGTTCTCTTTAATGATTCCATAGTATCTCCTGTCTTCTTATCTTAAGATACTGATTCTGATCCTCCAACTCAGTATCCACGTCGTGGTTGTGTCCATCTTATGAATGTAACTCCAATATTCACTCTCCTTTTGTTTGCCTTTTTTTTTCATCTCCTGAGAAAAGTATTTGGTTCTACAAATTCTACTTTGTCCACCAGCTAGTCGTTCAGTTTGTCTGACGTTTGGAACGTGGCAGATGATGCACAACATGGTTTATCAGAGCCTTTTTATGCTAAGAGAAGCTACCTGTTGCTGTTGGAGACAGTTACGGAGAGCGACTCGGACTCCACCATAACATAAACGTGTGATATCTAAAACCAAATATATATAAAGGAACTTTATTAGTCTTCAAAGTGGAACGTTTCTGTGTCCCTTAATGATCTAAATCATTGCTTCAGGTGTGATGGTTTGACATAAAAATGCTCAAATTTAACTTAATATCAGTCTAAAAGTCATTATTAGACAACGACAAAAGTGACAGTGAATCAGAGAGAAGGAAAGAAAGGCACAGGAAGAAGAAAAGACATGAAAAAAAAAGTCCAATGGTGAGGAGTGAACAGAATGTCAGCCACTTTTAAAAGAGATAATAGACCATTTGTAAAACAAGCGCTCACATATGAACACACAGCTCGGTGTGGCTGTGTAGTGTTTCCAGCTCTTTCCTCATTGTCAGGGTGAGCGGTGTTAGCAGGTAACAGATGGCAGCCTGATCGCAGCACGCACTCCCTCAGATGATTCTTCATTACCTTTAAACAAGTGTGAGGCAAATGTCCTGCAGCCAAAGCTATGCTAATAAGACTTCCTGCTGGATCCAAGGCCTCCAGCTTCAACATATTGGCATAATGGCACGTCATTATGCCAAGATAAGGAAGTATTTTTTGTGCCCCGTAGCCAAATCTGAGAGAGTATGCACTTTCTCTTTACAACCCTCTCACCCAGAGGATGAAGCCTTTTGACAGTAATGACCCTGTGTCTGTAGCTGGAGATGTTTAGCCCACTAACAAGCTCTAAAGCATCTTTCATACTTCACATAGTTTGTGCATAAAATGACGACCATTATGTAAAGCTTTGCCCATCCTACAAAACAACCAAATACAACAGTATGCAATGAAAACAGTCACATTATTAGTTTAATAACCAGGTTCCCCACTCTTTGTAATTTAGTCATCGTTGAGATTTGTTTTCACATACTTCTGGAACTCAGACACACAAACTTCTTGATTCTTTTCTACAGTAAAATTGTCTTTGTCATAACTCCCATGTCCTGTCATTAAAAAGCTTTAATGAGCTTATGAAATGCATGTATTGTATCTTCATTCAAAAGCTAAAAAGAACCTATAAATGAGTAAGAAACGTCTAGAGGTCGTCAAATACAGACTGTCAGCTGGAGAAGTCCTGGTTTGAAGCATACATGATGGTATCATGAGCATAACAATAGACACAACAGTACTGAGTTGAAAAATAATTATCTATATAGAGAGTAAATAGCAGGGGACCTATTGTTGATCCTTGTGGGACACCTTTATCAACCAATCGTAGACTTAACCGTAAACCATCGGCAACAACAGTCCGAACTCTATTAGAATCTGACCCGGCTGTCAGCAGAACCCAGCAGCATATTTAACAAAACGACCATCCACAACAGCCGTTGTAGCAGTTATTGTACTGTGTCCAGGTCTCAAGCCTGACTGGTGGAGATAAAGGACATTATTATCCACCAGAAAGGCACAAAGTTATGAGTTGACCAGCAGCACTCTCAATTAAAAATAATAGCCTTCCTCCAATGTGAAGGCTGTGTGTTGGTGTATAAGCAGGACAGGAATAGAAAGATCAACACTGTTCAACACTTTACAGACCTGAAATAATACACTGATTCATCAATTAGTTAATAGTTAGTAGTAGTTTTATATTTGAATGTTTGTCTTATTAGTCTTCTATAATGATAAACTGAATATCTTCAGCTTTTGGACTGTTCATCATTTTGTCAACCTGAGCTCTTAGAAATTGTGATGGCCATTTTTCACTAATATTTTAAAGAACAAATATTCAATTAAATTATAAAATTATTAATCAGATAAATCAATAATTATTGTCACGTTGTTTAAAAGATATGTTCAACATTCAGAATATTTTTTGCATGGTAATTGTCAGAAATGATCAAACGTTGAAAACTTCAGACATCATGACTGGCGTCCCTCTGAAAGCCTTCAGTCTGAGCAGTATGAGCAGTATGAGCAGTATGAGCAGTATGAGCAGTATGAGCAGTATGAGCAGATGAGCAGTATGAGCAGTAGGAGCAGTATGAGCAGTAGGAGCAGTATGAGCAGTATGAGCAGTATGAGCAGTATGAGCAGTAGGAGCAGTATGAGCAGTATGAGCAGTATGAGCAGTATGAGCAGTCTGAGCAGTATGAGCAGTCTGAGCAGTATGAGCAGTCTGAGCAGTATGAGCAGTATGAGCAGTATGAGCAGTATGAGCAGTATGAGCAGTAGGAGCAGTATGAGCAGTATGAGCAGTATGAGCAGTATGAGCAGTCTGAGCAGTATGAGCAGTCTGAGCAGTATGAGCAGTGTGAGCAGTATGAGCAGTATGAGCAGGATGAGCAGTGTGAGCAGTATGAGCAGTATGAGCAGGATGAGCAGTGTGAGCAGTATGAGCAGTATGAGCAGTATGAGCAGCCCCTTCTGTCTTCACCTCTCTCATGTTAAAAGTTGGTAAATGCCTTCCTTTTTCCTGCCTCTTCTTCTCTGTGTGCCTACTCTCCATATGAAACAGCCTGGTTCCCATAGCAGTAGTTATCGGAGCAACGGAACAGTGTTTCTGGGTGCTGAGAGGAAGAAGAAGAAGACAGACATTTTGCAGTAATGACGGTCGCTGAACGGTGAGAGAGAGGGATGATGAGAGCAGCTTTTTCTTCTCGCCTACCCTCTTGATCCCTTTTCCTTCTCAGTGTCTCTGCGTCGCATCTCTCGCTCTGTCTGGATTATAGACACCAAGCTTTTTGAGTTAGACTTTATCTCTCAATTCCCTCAGCACTTAAAAGGCAAAAGAAGAGATCACAGTCTTCCACCCCAAACCCCCTCTCCCATCAGCACACCCACTCCCCGATTTTTTCCATCTACTATAAGCGTACAGACATTATCTCAGTTCGGAGGCTGCGGGTCAAGCGCTAATTTCTGCACAGGAGCTCTTAATGTTTTTTGGCATCCATTATGTAGAGAGAGAGAACAGGCTGGTGATAATTAGACTGGAGGAGGGAAGGCATTTTAACACCAAATGTAATGGTTATTATGGAAGAGGCGAATGAGGGGGAGAATATACAGGTGCCGAAGACGGCAACTGTTGCAGACCTGCGAGGATAAAGTCTCAACTGTCCAGAAATAACACAATTAGAAGCAGGCCGTTCTGCAGCCCAGACTGACTCCGCTCCAGCTGAATCTGCAGCTATAAGAGACAAACATGAAGTCTAACACCAGGCTTTTTCTTTGTCTGCTTTAAGCTCTTTATTGCTCGGTCGGTGAATCTTGTTTCCATCTTTCTGAGACCTTTCCTCACTAACCTGGCCTTCCAGAGGACACTGAAGCATCTCATCACCCAACCTCATCTCATGGACAAGCTTATAAATAGCACCATATTATAAGGACAGTTGCGTCTCATGATAAAGCATTTTAGGCTTTTTGAGTGTCATTTCCTGCCCCGGGGTTAATGTTGTGAAACGGCTTTTCGCGTAACAAAACTATGGTAACGGGCACGGTTAGGTTTAGGCAACAAAAACACTTAGTTAGGTTTAGGAAAAACATCATGATCGGGCTTGAAATAAGTACATAAACTAAGTAAAATATGTACGTAAATAATGTAACATGAGTGTGGAAAACAAATCACAAACATCACCAACAGAACTTCAAGATAAGTCAACAACACTTTGGGACACAAACAGCAGTCTCCTGGTTGAAGGTCCTGTGTTTGTTTGACCCGCCCAGCGTAAGCAGAACCTTAGTACAGGTTAGACGAGCCTGTTTAGAAGAGCTGCCTGCTGAAACATCCGTCACAGTTTACAGACTGACTGACTTCGACCAACCATACTTGCTGTAGTTGTGCACAGTTTTCCTGTGCAATGAAGGATTACTGGTGACATTTCAGGAGCACTCACTTTCACTTTTCCAAGTGGTTTAGATCATCTGGACTGTTGGTCTGTTTACAACCAACAACTTTATATCAGAAGTGGACGTAGTCACCATGACGTCACCAATTGGTTTGTGGACTGCCGTTTGAAGCCTCGAATTTAGTATTTTGGTATTTTGCAACGAGAAGTGACAGGAGAGGGTGGAGCTAAGTACAACCAAACGTTGAATGAGACATTTTTAGGCGACCAAAATTGTTATAATTAACTTTGATGAAGTGAAAACACACTGTGATTAAAGGGTTAAAGTTGACAACCGACAAGGACAACTCCCAGACTGGACAGCGGCGTGGTTGCCCACAGTTAACCTGTCTAATGTCACCATGATCCCAGATCTCAGAAACTACTACAATGAGAAAATGAAATGATCAAAAATGAAACAGAAACCTAAAAACTATGATATGTGTGATATAATTATCACAGTAAATGCATAGAGACTATGTCAAAATCAGCAGAACCATGCTTTCCTAACATGTAGGATCCTACCCTCCAGTGTGCTCACAGACTGTTCACACTCCAGTGGATACTGTTGACAGATTAAGCTGCTCATGACCTTTGCAGAAGATGTGAAAGCTGTGCACTTCCTCTGGTTAGAGGAGATCAATAGTGTAACACGTTGTGAATGTTCTTCAGGAAGGCTTCATCTTAAATTCTGACAAGATCTCTAAAAGATATCAGACGGTCTGATGACTCAAACAAAGCAACTTTTTATGATGCAAGCAGAGGCATGATGCAGCAAATGCAAACTACCTTTATGGTTCCAGCTGGAGGTGTCTGAGAAAATCCAGCAGCCAGATATGAAAGAGGAGACAGAGCTGGAGGCTAAAAGGCTGAGCCCAGAGGCCACAACCAGGACGGAAACCCCAGCTCTGCCTGAGGACGTGTGTCGACAAACTCACCTCCAGATCTCTCCGCAAATCAATCAGTCCCCTGCATTAAAGGTCCTTCTTTGTCAAATCCAGCTTTTCACCGTGAAATGAGATCAGCTGGCAGAGAACAAACAGGCGGCAAGGAGAGAATGTCACACTAATGCCGCCGCCGGTGGCTGCCTCCCCCACCGCAAACTGTTTAAGGGTCAACAGAGGCCAGCCGTAACTCCATTAGACAGAGAAATGGATAGCTTAGTATCTGCAGCCTGACACCTGCATCATGTATTGTCAAAGTGGCCCTGGAGGCAGGGGGGGGGGGCACAGACAGGAAGGAGAGGACTGAGAGGGGGGGGGGGGGGGCACAGACAGGAAGGAGAGGACTGAGAGGGGGGGGGGGGGGGGGGGGGCACAGACAGGAAGGAGAGGACTGAGAGGGGGGGGGCGGGGGGCACAGACAGGAAGGAGAGGACTGAGAGGGGGGGGGGGGGGGGGGGGGGGCACAGACAGGAAGGAGAGGACTGAGAGGGGGGGGGGGGGGGGGGCACAGACAGGAAGGAGAGGATGGAGAGGGAGGAAACAGGCAGAATATGGACTAGAATAATGATGATAGGATATGATGACAAGGACAGACAGAGAGAAGAATGAAGGATCAGTCAAAGGATTAAAGATGTCTTACACTGTATTTACAGGTCGACAGAAGATAGATGATACACATCCGATTAATACATTCCAATAAATAAATGAGTAGCATGATCTAAAACCTTTGTAGCTAGTGAACAGCAGGTCAGCTGAATGTGCAAAGTCATAACTCTAAAAGGTCTTTTAGGACAACAACAGCTGTCAGTGTGTTATTTAACCTCCTTCATAACAGGCTAGTCTGACCTGGTTGGTGCCGATGGATTCATCAGGTTCTCTAGTTTCATATGATACTAGTATTTTCACTCTAGCTTTAAAACTGAGCCTGTTACAACCTAAAAATCACAAGTTGTGTTAATGTGTTGAGAAATTAGTGGCGTTAAAACAACGCGTTATTATTGCGTTCATTTTGACAGCCCTAGTATTAAGAAATTACTGTTTTTATAAGTACATTTTATTATATTAAGTATTAGTATAGTATTTGCTCTACTGTTTGTACAACATTGAAATACAAATTCCAACCCCCTCAATGTTTCCAGGCCTTTATTAAAACCCCCCCTCCTACAACATTACGTTCCCAGACAACTGAACTGACTTCTCAATTGCATTTCGAGGGAAACGTATTTTCTCCCAAATAACAGTCACAGTTTTAAACACGTGGTTAACGTTGTAAACTGAAACAAAACAAAAACAAAAAATGCAACAAAACTACTTGGTTAGGTTTAGTAGAAAACATCATAGTTTGTCTTAAAATTACGTTTGTTACGTTTATTAAATTAAAATAGATGAACGTTGACTTTTAGTTTCACACGGGACACAAAGACACCCCCCCCCGACCTCCTCCCTACGCGGACTGCTGCAGACTGTCATTACAAACGTATTTGTGATACTTCAAATCAATCCCATAATAATCCACAACAAAACACTCGAAATGTAATACACATGGCACTTTTGTTGTACTGGAGAGTAATTTTTCGGAGGCGAGGTTGTTATTGATAGGTCGCCTTTATTTGTTAGTGCTGACTATAAGTTGAGACCATTGTTCCTAGTTTATATTTGAGAAATTACAGTAGATAGTAACTGTATATAGTAACAGTATATGGTAACTGTAGATAGTAACTGTATATAGTAACTGTATATTGTAACTGTATAGTGTAACTGTATATAGTAACTGTATATAGTAACTGTATATTGTAACTCTATAGAGTAACTGTATATAATAACTGTATATAGTAACTGTATATAGTAACTGTATATTGTAACTCTATAGAGTAACTGTATATAGTAACTGTATATTGTAACTCTATAGAGTAACTGTATATAGTAACTGTAGATAGTAACTGTATATAGTAACTGTATATAGTAACTGTATATAGTAACTGTATATTGTAACTCTATAGAGTAACTGTATATAATAACTTTAGATAGTAACTGTATATAGTAACTGTATATTGTAACTGTATAGTGTAACTCTATAGAGTAACTGCATATAGTAACTGTATATAGTAACTGTAGATAGTAACAGTATATAGTAACTGTATATAGTAACTGTATATTGTAACTGTATATAGTAACTGTATATTGTAACTGTATATAGTAACTGTATATAGTAACAGTATATAGTAACTGTATATATAGTAACAGTATATAGTAACTGTATATATAGTAACAGTATATAGTAACTGTATATATAGTAACAGTATATAGTAACTGTATATAGTAACTGTATATAGTAACTGTATATTGTAACTGTATATAGTAACTGTATATAGTAACAGTATATAGTAACTGTATATATAGTAACAGTATATAGTAACTGTATATATAGTAACAGTATATAGTAACTGTATATATAGTAACAGTATATAGTAACTGTATATAGTAACTGTATATAGTAACTGTATATTGTAACTGTATATAGTAACTGTATATAGTAACAGTATATAGTAACTGTATATATAGTAACAGTATATAGTAACTGTATATATAGTAACAGTATATAGTAACTGTATATAGTAACAGTATATAGTAACTGTTCCCCCCACAGCTTCCTCAGCTCAGAAGCAGCAGACACCACAGCACAGAGCAATGATCCTCTCTACACAGCTCCAGCTCGACTCTGAGCTCTGTGTCCTTCCAGACTGAGAAAGACAGAAGAAAAAAAAGAAATCTTCAGACAGCCACTGACCCTGGAAATAACACTGTTTCATATTTTCCTCTTCTTTCTTTTGTCCCCGGCTACAAATCGAGCAGAAGTAATTTGATTTAGCCATGGGCATTTGCCATCGATTGTCTGGCCGGCTGGACGCTCCGGTCAAGTGTTTGTCCAAACAGCAAGAGACTGAATAACAGAGTGTGTGTGTGTGTGTGTGTGTGTGTGTGTGTGTGTGTGTGTGTGTGTGTGTGTGTGTGTGTGTGTGTGTGTGTGTGTGTGTGTGTGTGTGTGTGTGTGTGTGTGTGTGTGTGTGTGTGTGTGTGTGTGTGTGTTAGAGAGAGACAGTGACAGGGAGATGATGGGGAACTCATAACTCAGTAACCAACACTCCTTCACAGTCGTTCCTACAGCGATAATCTCTGACATATGCTTATAGAAAGTTTGACAGACAATAAAAAATGGTCCGTATATGATATTATGACACCATAAAAATCCCACTGAAGGGTTCACCTTCACTTAACTTAACGTAACAGTCACATAAAGTTCTCATGTTATGGAAGAAGTTGTTTCCGGGTTACTAATATGTGTGTACTGTTAGTCAGTCTCTTATAAAGCTTATAGGTGAGAGCATGAAGTCATTAGTGCCCCCCCCCCACATCAGTTCATCTCAAAGCACAGCGGTTCATTTAAACACCATGTTAATGCTACTATCTGATATTACTGCTGCCAACAGCTGCCACCACAATACAAGCTGCTTCATGAACTATTAAACCCATCACATGTTCTACGGTACACTGGGCTTTTAAATATGTACTCTGTTATCTAGCATGTTGTCATTATGTGCTCATAGCTCTCATAACAGAGACTTCATCACAGCATTATGCAGAGGAACGCCAATGTCAATGGTATCTCAGCCTTCTAAATCGGGCTACTCTCCGTCACTATAATGACGCCGGGGACAGCTTTTGCGTAGTATCTTGACACTGAAGGTTAGCGCGTGGTTAACGTTGTGAAACATCACGGTTAACGTTAAACATCACGGTTAACGTTAAACATCACGGTTAACGTTAAACATCACGGTTAACGTTGTAACATGTTGTTAATGTGAAACCGTGGCAGCAACAAAACCAATCAGTTAGGTTTAGAAAAGACATCTAGGTTTCGTTAGGGATGTCATGATACCTGAAATTTAGTAATCGATACCAGAACCAGTGAATTTCCAGGATTCTTGATACGCAATTAAATACCAAGAAAAAAACCCACAGTAAAACAATAAATGTACTTCAATATACACTCCTTTATTACTGCTTACATCCTGTTTTTTGCAAATTCGAGCCCTGATCCCCAGTACCTACGGTATCTACCGTACATACCGTACCTACGTTATCTACCGTACCCACCGTACCTACGTTATCTACTGTATATACAGTATTTACCGTATCTACGGTATTTACTGTACCTATGGTATCTACTGTATCTACGGTATCTACGGTATTTACTGTACCTATGGTATCTACTGTATCTACGGTATCTACGGTATCTACTGTATCTACGGTATCTACGGTATTTACTGTACCTATGGTATCTACTGTATCTACGGTATCTACGGTATCTACGGTAT
This sequence comes from Sebastolobus alascanus, assembly GCA_916701645.2. Taxonomy (NCBI): domain Eukaryota; kingdom Metazoa; phylum Chordata; class Actinopteri; order Perciformes; family Sebastidae; genus Sebastolobus; species Sebastolobus alascanus. The sequence continues at coordinate 1,064,350 of CAKAOJ020000190.1, forward strand.
CTACGGTATCTACTGTATCTATGGTACCTACCATACCTACCGTACCTACTGTAGATAGATAGATAGTAACTTTATTGATCCCGAGGGAAATTCAAGAAATACCTACCGTACCTACGGTATCTACTGTATCTACGGTATCTACTGTATCTACGGTATCTACTGTATCTACGGTATCTACTGTATCTACGGTATCTACTGTATCTACGGTATCTACTGTATCTACGGTATCTACTGTACCTACGGTATCTACTGTATCTACGGTATCTACTGTATCTACGGTATCTACTGTATCTACGGTATCTACTGTATCTACGGTATCTACTGTATCTACGGTACCTACCGTACCTACGGTATCTACGGTACTGTAGAAAAACGAGTACCTTCCCATTTTCAGAATTTTGGCATGGACAGAGTATCGGTGTCGGCTCTTGTGACATCCCGAGGTTTAGGTACTTGTAACGTAAGCTACGGATGTAACGTCATGTGACTCAGTGGCGTAGCGTCACGTGATCTCTCAACTTTTGGTTTCATGCGTGACACGAATGCCGTTCCCCTGAATGTTTGTTTGACTGCAAATAAGAATGAAAAATGTAATATTTTGTAGCCAAGGATTATGTAACTTACATTACAATCTTAACCCGTGTGTTGTGGAACATTAGATCTGCTGTCGGAATTTATATGATTCTTCAAAAAACTGAATAGTCATGTAACGTCACTATTTCTGTGTGTATCTTATTGTTACAGATAGCTAATATGAAAAGAATAGAAAGTTTGGGACAGCTTTGAGAGTTTGTGTGGATGAGGTTGGGGAGCTAAAAGACTTATTGTGCTTGTTGAGCTGCCTAACAGTGGAAGTCTGATCCACCAGCACACAGAAATGTTGTCCATGTATAAACAGTGCAAAAAACCTGGAGTTCATTTGGCTGCTTAGACATCATGGCTTTACATCAGTATATTATCTGTACTACATACAGTACATTGCTCTGTGAGTATCTGTGAGTCGGTCACACAGATCTCTGTTGACTACTCTGAGCTCTGCTTTGGGCCTGCCCAATATGAGATGTGTGCTTGGCTCTCTGATTGGTCAGCATTGGCAGCTGAATTGAATTGAGCGGTTATGCCACGATCACTTGTTTCTGCCATTATAGTAAACTATGAGAACTATGTATCACATGTTGTCATTTCCTTGGAGAACTCCTGTACTGATCAATGAAGAGCTGCGAGTCTCCTTTTCTTGTTTAGAATGAAGAGGATGAGAAGTGAGTAGTTGGCATGAGGTGATCCTCAGAGCCGGTGGCTGAGAGAACAGAGTGAGCATCCTGCAGCAAGAAGCCAGCAGCACCAAACAATACAAACCAAAGAGAGGTTCTAGTTTAAGATCACTTTACATGTCACCAAAGATTTTGAAGTGTGTCTTAGCAATAGGCTGACAGCAACCATACAGTATACAATTAAATACAATCACACACTCTCCGTGCCCCTTCACAGTAGACCTGGCAGATAAAAGAAGGTCAAAGAATGTGTTCTTCCTCCACCTCCCTCCCCAAACCTCCGTCCTTTCTAACGGTGAGCCGGTGAGAGACGGCCGGCCCTGAGCCTGAGCCTGCAGCTGATATGTGACATCAAGGTGAACTCCTGCCTGCTCCACCGGGAATACCAGCCTATTAAAAGAGAAAAGAGCCGGGGGCCAAACCGTCTGTTTCCTTTTTTAGCCCGTCGCCCTCCAGAGGTTCGGCTTACAGAGCATGAAGCAAGGAGAGAGAGAGAGAGAGAGAGAGGGAGAGAGACAGGGAGAGAGAGAGAGAGAGAGAGAGAGGAGAGAGAGAGAGAGAGAGAGAGAGAGAGAGAGAGAGAGAGAGAGAGAGAGAGAGAGAGAGAGAGAGAGAGAGAGAGAGAGAGAGAGAGAGAGAGAGAGAGAGAGAGAGAGAGAGAGAGAGAGAGAGAGAGAGAGAGAGAGAGAGAGAGAGAGAGAGAGAGAGAGAGAGAGAGAGAGAGAGAGAGAGAGAGAGGCAAACTGAAGAAGAAGATAGACTGAAGAAAAAACACTACTTTTATTTCCAAAATGAACTTTTTCATGAGCGTAAAAAACCCTCAAAGCTTGTGTGAGATTTTAGTTTTTCTTTATGAAGGGTAATCTCTGAAAGAGTCTCCTTTTTCCTTCCTGTCTTCCCATTGGAAGCACTTTGGTTAGAGAAGAGTGACCCACTGATAGCATGATCAGGACCCTGCAGGAACCTGCTGAGCCCCTTAAACATACATCCGTCCATCATCTGTAAGCACTTATTCTCTACAGGGTGGCGGGGGGGCTGACTCATTGGGCGAGAGGCGGGGAACACCCTGCACACGTCACCAGTCTATCACAAGGCTGACACATAGAGACACATCGGGCAATTCCAGTCAACATGAACCTAACCTGCATGTGTTTGGACTGTGGGAGAGACCCAGAGGAAACCCCCCCGCTGACACAGGGACAACATGCAAACCCTCTTGTTGTGAGATGACAGTGCTAACCACTGCACCACCTTATTTAGGAATATGCACCAAGCTCACTAAACTATGAGACAGGTAATAATGATAGAGATGAAGAGCATTGGATTGAATCAAAGAGTGCAGGCTGCTGCCAGACAACACCGTGGTCCATCTTTGTTGTTAAGTTGCCATGTGACAAGACTTGTGACAAGCTGAATGATTGCAGGTTAAATGGACTCTGTAAGAATCAGAAATGTCAGCATCCTGTAGCTCGCACCCGCGCTTGTGCTCGCTCTGTGTAGACGCGAGCGAGCATCGGTCAAAACAGTGAGGCGGAAAGACACGGGGAACCTCGGTCGGTCTGGAGGAGCTGCAGCGGTTATTTCTGCACAAACTGAAACTTCCACTGAACATTCACTGATATTCTCAGAGCTGAACTAACTCCGTTCTGCTCTGCTGCTCGCTGATTTCGCCGCCGCTCTCTCTCTCATGCTTCACCACTCACTTCCCACGTGCACACACACACTCCCACAACACCAGTTTTCCTCCTCCGTCGGTCCCGTTCCTGTTTTTTTGGTCTTTTTGTGCTTCTGTGGAGATTGTGTTGGTGTCTGAGTTGAGATCGGGGCTGGCATACTTTATGTGAATGAGCCTTTTACCCTCACTCTCTTCTAGCATGTAGCTCTAAAGTTTTCTCTGTGCTAAAGGATGCATCTATTACATGCCTTCATTATGGCTATCAACAGAATTTAAATTGTTTGTCAGTGATTCAAATATAAATTTGTTGATGAAGAAGCAGAAACAGTTTCCGGTGTTTGGGAGGAAACTGTTTTATCATTCTTACTGTTCTGTCATTTCATTTAACAAGTAATTTATGTAATATTATTATCATTTAAAAAGTAATTTATTTATTTTTATTATCATTCAACAAGTTATTTATTTATTATTATTTATCATTTAACAAGTCATTTATTTATTATTATTTATCATTTAACAAGTCATTTATTTATTATTATTTATTATTTAACAAGTCTTTTATTTATTATTATTATAATTTAACAAGTCATTTATTTATTATTATTTATCATTTCACAAGTCATTTATTTATTATTATTTATCATTTAACAGGTCATTTATGTATTATTATTTATCATTTAACAAGTCATTTATTTATTTTTATTTATCATTTAATAAGTCATTTATTCATTATTATTTATCATTTAATGAGTCATTTATTTATTATTATTTATCATTTAACAAGTCATTTATGTATTGTTATTTATCATTTAACAAGTTATTTATTTATTTATTATTTATCATTTAATGAGTCATTTATTTATTATTATTTATCATTTAACAGGTCATTTATGTATTGTTATTTATCATTTAACAAGTTATTTATTTATTTATTATTTATCATTTAACAAGTCATTTATTTATTATTATTTATCATTTAATGAGTCATTTATTTATTTATTATTATTATTTATCATTTACAAAGTCATTTATTTATTATTATTTATTATTTAACAAGTCATTTATTTATTATTATTATAATTAAACAAGTCATTTATTTATTATTATTTATCATTTCACAAGTCATTTATTTATTATTATTTATCATTTAACAAGTCATTTATTTATTATTATTTATCATTTAACAAGTCATTTATTTATTATTATTTATCATTTAACAAGTCATTTATTTATTATTATTTATCATTTAACAAGTCATTTATGTATTGTTATTTATCATTTAATAAGTTATTTATTTATTATTATTTATCATTTCACAAGTCATTTATTTATTATTATTTATTATTTAATGAGTCATTTATTTATTAGTATTTATCATTTAATGAGTCATTTATTTATTATTATTTATCATTTAACAGGTGATTTATGTATTGTTATTTATCATTTAATAAGTCATTTATTTATTATTATTTATCATTTAACAGGTGATTTATTGCAGACCCTTCCTCTCGTGATAGAGTTGGTAGGAACAGCAGTACAGTGAGCCTCATCTCTGTGATGTTTTCTCCATCATGATCCACTCAGAGGGTAAACGTGTCCTCACAGTACCTGTGTGCAGTGTGCTGTATTTGATGCGTTGAGCTCGGCAGGTATTATATTTTCAGCCTCATGTATCTGGGGAAAGATACCTTTTACATTTAGAAATCAGAACCACAGATCCATTATGGGACCTGCCCGGTCCGGGCCCAGTGGGCTACTGGTGACCACTGAATGCTTTACTCAATAAAGCATTGTGTTGAAGGGTTGGAGAGTGTGATATTTTCCCAGTTGGTGCTGGGATTGAAGCTGGTGACTTCCCACCTGCCTCTCTGACCTCCACGTCACATTTTAGTCCCCGAACTCTGCAGCTCCTCATCCAGGCTGTGTTGTTGTTAGTTCTTTCAGTCTGCCATGCAGCATGAGGTTGTTTCACACTCCTCGATATGGGACACCTGCCAACACTCTGTCTCTCAGCGGATCCACAGTGCCTATTTTCACCTCTGAATGAGGTAGAGAGCCCGTGCACTTCTCTCATACAGCATCCCCAAGGCTGCTTCCACTGTGTGTCGCTGGCTTTAAAAGCCTTTTCCTTAACAGGACTGCGTGATGTGGGGGGGGAATGTAAAAGAGAGGAAGAGAAGCATGCCAGAGATTCTCCTACTTGCTAATTTTGAATGAATAATTTAGTGTCCAATTGTGATCCATGTTCCTAATGAATAAGATAAGATCCCACGTGCAGTGACCTGTGTAGTACTACGCTGTCTGATTCATTGGAAGACATAGAGAAGAGGGCAAAGGTCTGTGCAATGGAGCTGTCAGAGAGGAGACAGTGAGACTGGGGTTCCATGACGGGGGCTTTTAAACACTCACAGCACTGACAGAGAGTATATCTGGATCTGTGATCCCCACGTTGCTTTACTAACACGCCAGCTTTACTGCTCTCTCGCTCCGAGCACTCTCGCTCAGAGTTTAGTAGCCAGATTTCCATGTTACTAATCATAAGTGATGCTTACATGCAACATCATGTGCAGAGTTTGGCCACAAAAAACAACTTTACATTTTTAGCGCCACAAACAATAGCACTCTTAAAATATAGAATTTGTCAGTAATTAATTTACCGATGGTAAATTCATTGAAAGGGAGCCCCCCCCCCCCCAGTACTGGGGTTTATGGTTAGACGACCAGCTTTCATTTAATGTACACATTGGTGATCTAGTTAGATAACCTGATCTGATGGAAGGTGTATCAATAACACAACATTTTAAGGACAATCTGTGTGTCATAATAATACATTTTAGGCTTTTTGTGTGTCATTAAACGTCACTTTGTTTCAGTGAAACGGTCGCGGTTATGTTTAGGAAAAACATGGTTGACTTAATAAATACATAAACTGAGGAAAACACCTGACCAACGTCACTAATGTAACTTACAAAAGAAAACAGCGGTTTCCTGGTCTGGTTTGTTGGACCCACCCCCCCCCCCCCCTCCCCCCCCCTCCCTCCCTCCCCCCCCCTCCCCCCTCCCTCCCGTCCACTGTAAGCAGTCTCTCTCCCTTTTTATTCCACATCACTAGCTCTGAGCGTAGCGTCTTCACACGGATGTGTTTACATGGTGATGACATGACACGCCAAAACAAACGAAGGCGTTGTTATTGCTCGCAAAATGACTTGAAATGACTGTGTCGTTCAAACAGCGTTTGGACAGACCGGCTGAGTCAGCGAGCTCACAGTGAAGATTGTCTTTTATTTTAGAAATAAATCTGGCTTTACTTTCTTAACGTCAAGAAAAACAACTTGTGGAAGCTACTTTTCTGTCTGTGATTGATTATGGAGACGTATTGTATATCATGCGGTCTTGGTTCAGTGTATGCTTCCATCCCCCCCCCCCCACTCACTCAGCATTGCATTCAGTATGAATTGATGAGTTAGACACGTGACCACTCACAGACAACAGCATTGGTGTATTTTTATTTATAAAGCGATAAACTTCCAGCTTACCTCTGTACCTTCGCTGTGGTTGCTTTATGTAACCCAGGTTTCCACAGATCTGTCAGACTTTGCACCTTCAGTATTGAATAATCGACAACAAGAGCATCATAAAGAACGTGGTGATGGAGGCATGTGGTTGTTTTTCTTGAGGGGCCACTCAGCTGTTCTTCTGTTTTATTGTAAATTTTTCTATATCATGTTGTATATGTTGTATTTTATTGTGTGGTGCTCTGTTAGGCTGCTACTTTGCAGGTCTCTCTTGTAAAAGAGATTTCTGATCTCGATGGGACTTCCTGGTAGAATAAAGGTAAAATAAAATAAATATATGTTGTTTGCGCCATTAAGCACTTGCCAATTGAACATTAAATCCTCTCGGGGTAGATACATATATCAACCTAACCAACAACAACTAAAGCTGCTCACAGTGTTCCCCATAAATCCCCGGTGCTCTGCATCACTCCGACTGCTGTGATAGTGCTGTAGTGTTGTGGCAGTCCGTTGGGAAGCAAGGACAGACTGACCTGTTGTTCTCTCCAGCAGCAACCTGCAGTTTGGCTGCTGTTAGCATCAGCAGCTTCCCTCGGGGACGGTGTGAGGATTACAACCAGGACACAGAGAACCACACTCACAGCAGCCAGCATGAGGAGCGCTGCATCATACTGTACTCTGCCAATGGGCTTAGTCACAGACATATGTAAACGCTCACTCACCCGAGCTCACACTCTCACTGTTCAGCAGGAAAAGAGACGTACGTGCAAGACGCACACACACACACACACACACACACACACACACACACACACACACACACACACACACACACACACACACACACACACACACACACACACACACACACACACACCGTTCCTAATAGTGGTGCTTGTTTCTTCTTGACAGTTAGTACTCCTGTTGTGAGTTCTTCTATTTATTCTAAACAAAGTAAACCCATAAAACACAGAGAATCATAACTACATTAGAGCAGACACAGGTAACGCTTTTATGACCTCATTATAATTGAAGTCACCATTCATGACTGGGGTGAGGGGTGGAAGAAAATATCAAAAATGTCAAGTATCGCAATATTATGTTTCGTGATACTGTATCGATTCCCCCAAAACACTGTATTGATTTATATTACACGGCTGTGTTGAATACTCAATTCTCATTGGTCAATCATGGCGTTCTGCGGTCTGTAATTTCTGTATAACAGACCGTTGCTATGTGTAACAGACCGTTGCTATGTATAGCAGACCGTTGCTATGTAGAACAGACCGTTGCTATGGGTGCAGCTCTGATGTCCGTCTATGAAGGACCGTTTTTGTGTCAAAATATTGATTTCTTCAGTAAGTAGCCGTGTAATAAGCGGGATAATGTACAGCTAGCGGGTCATTGTAGTGAAAGAATCCCCTTCAGGGTGATGAGAGATTCTTTCTTTCACAACAATGACCGGCTCGCTGTACATTATCCCTTACTTAATTGATAGTTTACATGCAGAGATTAACTCAGTCAATATTTTGTTTTATTTGCAGATTTGTTAATAAGTGTAATGTCCTCTCATTGTGTGAAGTCCCCTTTAGGGTGTGAGACGCCTTTTTCAAGAGGTGTGTTTTTCCCTTCTCAATTGTGTTTCCTCTCAGTTTGTGTTTATTTGGGGGTGTCCTCTCAGTGTGTGTGTCCTCTCAGTGTGTGTTTGGGGTGTGTCCTCTCAGTGTGTTTTGGTTCCTCTCAGTGTGTGTGTCCTCTCAGTGTGTGTGTGTGTCCTCTCAGTGTGTGTTGTGTGTGTCCTCTCAGAGTAGGTGCCCCTGATGTTGTGTTTAAGGTGTGACCTTCTCAGTGTATGGACCTTATGGCCGTGTCTCTACTGTAGGTGTGTCCTCTAGAGTGTGTGTTCCTTCAGTATGGGTTTCCCTAGATGTGTGTCCTCTCAGTGGTGTCCTCTCAGTGGTGTGTCCTCTCAGAGTGGGTCCTCTCAGATGTTCCTTCATTGTTCCTTCAGAGTGTGTCCCTCAGTGTGTGTGTCCTCTCAGAGTGTGTGTCCTCTCAGTGTGTGTGTCCTCTCAGAGTGTGTGTCCTCTCAGTGTGTGTGTCCTCTCAGAGTGTGTGTCCTCTCAGTGTGTGTGTCCTCTCAGTGTGTGTGTCCTCTCAGAGTGTGTGTCCTCTCAGTGTGTGTGTCCTCTCAGAGTGTGTGTCCTCTCAGTGTGTGTGTCCTCTCAGAGTGTGTGTCCTCTCAGAGTGTGTGTCCTCTCAGTGTGTGTGTGTCCTCTCAGTGTGTGTGTGTGTCCTCTCAGAGTGTGTGTCCTCTCAGAGTGTGTGTGTGTCCTCTCAGTGTGTGTGTGTGTCCTCTCAGTGTGTGTGTCCTCTCAGTGTGTGTGTGTGTCCTCTCAGTGTGTGTGTGTGTCCTCTCAGTGTGTGTGTCCTCTCAGTGTGTGTGTGTGTCCTCTCAGTGTGTGTGTGTGTCCTCTCAGAGTAGTGCTGTGATGTTGATGTTACGGGACCGTTTATGGAACGTTTATGGACCGTTTATGGACCGTTTCTGCATACTGTATGGAGGTGTGTTCTTTATACTATGATGGTTTTCCTAAAATTTGATTTAAAAAGAAAATTGCAATATAATCTTGCTTACAGTATGACAGTATATTGAATGGTATTTCCTGTATCATATTGCCAGATTCTTGCCAATAAACAGCCCTAATGTACCTCAGAAATAAAACATAGAAGTGTTTCAGTCCTCGTCCCAAACCAGAAAAACAGCCAGTTAGGATTAAAAGACTATAATCAGGTTAATAGTGAGGATCAGTCTCGATGGGCTGCATATAGATATCTATAAGAAGTGGTATACAATATTAAATGTGAAGTACAGGAGAGTGTATGATTATGAATCTGTCAGTGAGAGGAGGCTGAGGGAAGAGCAGCAGCTCGTAGTTAGACCTCTCACTGTCAGCAGCGTAACAACTCAGAGCTGAGCATCGCAGCCAGGAAATAAAGATAATAACATAAAAATTAAAAACAACAGGGGAGCCATTAACCGTTATTGATGACATTTCTGGGAGCTGATGAAAAGGCCACCAAAACAATTAACACCTACTGAGAGTTTCCTTTGGCTTTAACTAGGAGTCGACAGATGACACAGAGACAGAATAAAAAATATAACACACACACTCCCACGTCCTACGTCATCACCCTTAAAAACATTACAAACCCTCAACCTAATAGTGTTAGAGCTGAAATAGATTTATGTTATGCCTCCCTTTGTGTGCAGCAAGCAGGAGAGCAGAGAATACTGAAGCAGAATATTCTGTTGTGACTTTGTAAATGATGATTACATCTTTTATCAATAAATGTTGACTTTTGCACTTTACAACACTCTGGAGTTATTGGAAATGTTTGGAGTTGGAAACAATCCTACGCAGCCACCTCTGGAATCTAACTCTACATATAATACTAATAATATACATGTAACCTGATCTTTATCTGAAACTGTGCACGAACACAGAGTTTAAACAGAATGTGACTAAGTAACTAAAAATACATCATTTTAAATAGTTTTATTTACAGACTTTTGTATAAATTATCCAGTGAGTGTGTTATTATGATTTTAGTTGTACATGTGCAAATCTAATTTTGACAGATTTTTAACCCCAAACATACGGAGCCCCAAAAAGGTCCTATTAAAACATATTTACCGCTGCAGATTTTGACGTTGACTCATCTAGTTCTATATTTCAGAAGTCTGTTATCTCTCGTTTTATCTCATAATGGTAACAAACACTTTATTTCATGCCACATCTTTCTCACAATGTGAAGTTGTCACCGGTTACTCAGCCAATCACATGCCCCTAAACTGAAGAAGAATTGCTTGAACAAAAAAAAAACCACAATTTATTGGTAGATTATATATTTTACACAAAGTGATCATCTGATTATTTATTTCATGTTATCATTTATTGATTTAATATTAAACATTTGGGGCTCCATAAATACAAAGAAAAGTCTGTAAATGCATCGTTGTATCCATAAAAACACACATATTATACATCCCAACAAACGTCAGCTAAATATGGAATACATGTAGAGACCAACATGGACCCAGTCATGTGTGTAAGTATTGTACTGAACAGAGGCTTCTATGGAAGCTTGTAAATGAGTCCATTAATTAGACTGCCAGTTTCAATCCA
>CAKAOJ020000190.1:1080000-1117500 GCA_916701645.2 Sebastolobus alascanus
ACAGAAAACCTAACAGTATGATTTTAAACAGACGGTATAGACATTCTGAAAGCTCAGATATTTGAAAACAGCAGTGTGCTGGCAGTGAAATCATGACCATGGAGGTTCTGGGTGATCGAGCACCAAAACACCCCGAGGCAGACAAACAGCTCCCCAAATCCTTTGACCTGTAACCCAGATATGACACAAACAGAGAGAGCAACCCAAAGGGACACACATACCAAACGCTCCACTGACCCAGGAAACATGACGGTGTGTTCTTCAGCTGTAGGGCAACCAGTCACCAGCTCTGTGACTCTATTAATGCATTTAAACAGCAGCACAGCGGCCACGCTAACGTTATGCTCACCAAAGTAATAGTTGGGATGTTGGACTGAAATAGGTCTGATGAGGTGAGAAACACCAGTAGTGTCTACTGAGTACAACACAACATCTATCAGCACTAGGGTTCAATATCTGATCAGAATATGAAGAAAAACAGCCCAGTCTCCTAAAGATTACATTCCCATACAACAAAACGTGTGAATTACGTTTCAAAGGAAAAGATTACGTTTGTTTTTGACGTATCACAAATAGGTTTCTAACAGGAAACAGTCCGCAGACGTCCACATAGGCAGGAGGTCGGGGGGGTAGACGGGTCACACAAACACAGGAGACCGATGTTCATGTCAAACTAAAAGTCAACGTTCACTTATTTTAATTTATGTCAGTAGCTTAATAACAAACATTGTCACTTTAAGCCCAACCATGATGTTTTTTACTAAACCTAACCAAGTAGTTTTGTTGTGTTTTTTGTAGAGCTGTCAACGTTAGCGTGATAGTAACACGTTAACGTGATAATAACACGTTAACGTGATAATAACACGTTAACGCAAATTCATTTTAATGCCACTTATTTCTTTAATGCATTAATGCAACTTGTGATTTTTAGGTTGTAGCGGCTCAGTTTTAAAGCCAGAGTGAAGATACTGGTATCATATGAAACTATAAAACCTGATGAATCCATCGGTACCAACCAGGTCAGACTAGCTGGTCATGAAGGAGGCTAAATAACGCTCCAAACTTACTCTGTCATGGCCATTTCCAAAGGGGTCCCTTGACCTCTGACCTCCAGATCAGTGAATGTAAATGGGTTCTATGGGTACCCACGAGTCTCCCCTTTACAGACATGCCCACTTTATGATAATCACATGCAGTTTGGGGCAAGTCATAGTGAAGTCAGCACACTGACACACTGACAGCTGTTGTTGCCTGTTGGGCTGCAGTTTGCCATGTTATGATCTGAGCATATTGTTTTATGCTTAAACCTGTGAGGGTTTCTGGACAATATCTGTCATTGTTTTGTGTTGTTAACTGATTTACAATAATAAATATATACATACATTTACATAAAGCAGCATATTTGTCCACTCCCATGTTGATAAGAGGATTAAATACTTGACTAATCTCCCTTTAAGGTTAATTTAGAACAGATAAAAAACATTTGTAATTAATTTGTGATTAATTAACTATGGACAATCATTTGATTAATCGTGATTACTGGATCTGATCTGATACTCAAGAAAATATGAAAACATGATGATTTGGAGGTCAGATCTGACATTATGAGGAGATCCTCTTTTATATGATTTCTAAGATGACTTATTGCCACTAGCATGGCTGTATATATGTAATTAATACTATAAACTCAATTTTAATCACATATTCGATATTCATTCACAACCTGTTTACAGTTCAGCACTGATTAAGACAATGTGTCCGTATACTTTTGCACGGTGACAACTACTGTATGGATTATATGCTGGTGAACATTCAGAGTTGTGACTAAAGAGGTGTAAGTCCGGTTACAGGTGTGTAGTTAGACCTGAAGCCTGTAACCTCTCAGTCTGGTGTCTGTAACCTCTCAGTCTGGTGTCTGTAACCTCTCAGTCTGGTGTCTGTAACCTCTCAGTCTGGTGTCTGTAACCTCTCAGTCTGGTGTCTGTAACCTCTCAGTCTGGTGTCTGTAACCTCTGTGCCTGTAACCTCAGTCTGGTGTCTGTAACCTCAGTCTGGTGTCTGTAACCTCTCAGTCTGGTGTCTGTAACCTCTCAGTCTGGTGTCTGTAACCTCTCAGTCTGGTGTCTGTAACCTCTCAGTCTGGTGTCTGTAACCTCTCAGTCTGGTGTCTGTAACCTCTCAGTCTGGTGTCTGTAACCTCTCAGTCTGGTGTCTGTAACCTCTCAGTCTGGTGTCTGTAACCTCTCAGTCTGGTGTCTGTAACCTCTCAGTCTGGTGTCTGTAACCTCTCAGTCTGGTGTCTGTAACCTCTCAGTCTGGTGTCTGTAACCTCTCAGTCTGGTGTCTGTAACCTCTCAGTCTGGTGTCTGTAACCTCTCAGTCTGGTGTCTGTAACCTCTCAGTCTGGTGTCTGTAACCTCTCAGTCTGGTGTCTGTAACCTCTCAGTCTGGTGTCTGTAACCTCTCAGTCTGGTGTCTGTAACCTCAGTCTGGTGTCTGTAACCTCTCAGTCTGGTGTCTGTAACCTCTCAGTCTGGTGTCTGTAACCTCTCAGTCTGGTGTCTGTAACCTCTCAGTCTGAAGCCTGTAACCTCTCAGTCTGGTGTCTGTAACCTCTCAGTCTGGTGTCTGTAACCTCTCAGTCTGGTGTCTGTAACCTCTCAGTCTGGTGTCTGTAACCTCTCAGTCTGGTGTCTGTAACCTCTCAGTCTGGTGCCTGTAACCTCTCAGTCTGGTGCCTGTAACCTCTCAGTCTGGTGTCTGTAACCCCTCAGTCTGGTGTCTGTAACCTCTCAGTCTGGTGTCTGTAACCTCTCAGTCTGGTGTCTGTAACCTCAGTCTGGTGTCTGTAACCTCAGTCTGGTGTCTGTAACCTCAGTCTGGTGTCTGTAACCTCTCAGTCTGGTGTCTGTAACCTCTCAGTCTGGTGTCTGTAACCTCAGTCTGGTGTCTGTAACCTCTCAGTCTGGTGTCTGTAACCTCTCAGTCTAGTGTCTGTAACCTCTCAGTCTGGTGTCTGTAACCTCCTCTACTACACTGTAACACTGCCACACACACACACTGTGTATCTACCAACACCTCATGCTGCTGACTGATCGGACTGACGACTCTATTAAGGTTGAGAGCTGAGAAAGACTGACACACACTCACTCACACACTGCTGAGACGCAGCAGCAGGCTCTTATAATGTGGATGACACTTCAATCTAAATAGAAGCTAATGAAAGAACCTCCCTGGCACTGAGGACATTATTGACATATAATCCCATCCCCTGGGACAGGGAAGCCATCATTCTCCATCCACAGGCTAATCTAAACGGCCTGAAATTTTAATATGACATTTTAGGGAATTAGATTTATGGCGTATCAGCAGAAATTCAGCCGATTGACAGATAAGGGTTTTGTGGTGCAGAAAGGGCCCGGCGCTGGTATTTGTCCCCGTGGCGCTGCGTTCTGACATCGATTTTCCTGGAGGATTATTATTCCAGTTTCTTCAGCGGCTGGAGGCAGGATACGGGCTGCAGTCTACCTTCCCCTTAGCAAGATCATTCTAATTCAAAACCCTCTCCAAATGAGTTATTGACGTGGAGATGCTGCTCTGCCATTTGCAATCAGAGGCTTTTACTTACAATATATACAGCGCTGGTCTCCGCGCACCTGTCTCCAGGCAGTGGGAGGAAAGATAGAGACATCTGGAGGACTCGATGGAAAGAGAGGAACGCCCCCTCTGGCAGCGATACGGAGACCCAGAGGTTCGGCTTTATGCACAGCTGGGTGATCAGGAGACTGTAGGCATGTTTCACCACAAATGATGTTTTCAGTTTACAATAGGCTCAGCAGTTAGTGTAACATTAACAATCAGTGCTAAACCAGCTGTTTAGGAAAACTCCAACACACTGGGCAGTACGCTCAGATGGCTTCTTGAATCCAAGCTGACTACAGAACCCTCTGCCATGCAGGATGCAGGAGCAAGATACAGTTTGTTCACATCTGCCTTTCAAACCAGATTAAAAGTCTCATCATCTCTCTGTGAAGCTGTACTGAGGTACTGTGGTGCTTTGAGCTAAATGCTAACATCAGCATGCTAGCATGCTCAGAATGACAATGCAACCGTGCTGATGTTTAGCAGGTATAATGTTGAACAGGTTCACATTCTTACTTCAGTCTGTTAGCTATAAATATATATTATATATAGCCTTATATAGCATTATATAGCATTATATATGCTATATATAATATTCAAAATCTATCTCACGGCTGATTTGTCGCCTCATTAGTGACTTTAATGAAGACACAACATACCGGTGGTCAGACCGGGGAACCTAACCAGACACGGAGCTGCCGTCGCTCTGCCCAGCTCGGGGCGGGTTTTCCCACAAGGCATGCTGGGTACTCACAGCTTAAGAGCCTTAAACCTGCATCCTGTCTAGCAGCCAGCAGGGGGCGACTCCTCTGGTTCTATAGAAGTCTATGAGAAAATGAGCTTCTACTTCTCTCTTGATTTATTACCTCAGTAAACATTGTAAACATGAGTTTATGGTCTCAATCACTAGTTTCAAGTCTTCTTCAATACAGCATGATGTTCATTTAGTAAATTATGGTCCCATTTAGAGTCAGATAGACCATAAAGCAGGGGATGCTTTAGGGCGGGGCTACCTGCTGATTGACAGGTCGTTACCACGGCGTTGTCCGGTCTGGGAGTTGTCCGTGTTTTCCTATTAGAACTTCAACCCTTTCAGTGTGTTTTCACTTCATCAGAGTTAATTGTAACCTTTTTGGTCGCCTAAAAATGTCTTATTCAGCATTTGGTTGTACTCAGCTCCGCCCTCCAAGTCCAATGGGTGACATCACGGTGACATCACGGTGACATCACGGTGACATCACGGTGACTACGTCCACTTCTTACATACAGTCATGCACATGTCTTTGAATTGAAGCCATGATTATAACCAGCTGTGATTTATGTCCCATCACTTCCTTTCATGTTTCCATTCAGACTTCCTCTACCTGAGAAACATCGAAATGCTTAAAACAAGCTAATTCTAACTTTTCCTGACAAGCAGCCTCTTGTAGTCATGCAAGTGATAAATGGTAGTATGACTTTGGAGACTTTGATTCGGATCCTACGAACAGTCAACGTTGGTTTATTTTAACCACGATCAGGATCCTTCACTAAACCTAACTCAACATTAATCATGAGGCTGGTAGATCAGATGGTTATTTCTGGGTCACATGTGTAGATTTGTGAAGCACTGACAAAGTGTTTTGTCATTTGTTGTTACCCTGGCATGTATGTATACTTAAAGCCTTACTGAAGCCACACTGAATACGGGAAAGATCATTTTAATACCCTTACAGACTCTTAAAGCTCTGCTCTTGTGTAAATTAAGAACAGGAAGAGGTTAATAATTTGCAGAGGTGACTCAGGAGAGGATTGAGGAAATGTAATTCATTTCCGTCCCGGCCCTGAAGTGAGTCATCGTGGCAGCAGGATGCAGCTCTTACTGCCTCCAGTGTCGGAGCAGAGGACAGTGTATCATGAGAAGTCCTGGTTCGTATTACCGTTCCACTGATACAGGGAATGGATCTCTTATGTTCTCAGTGTGTTCCAGTACAGCAGGAACAGAGCGTCTCTGTCACCGTTAGTCCGTACGGTAAGTCACCTCCAGCTCAGCACAGTCAGCATCTAAGACTCAGCTAATTACATCCACATACACGTCGCATTTGGCAAAAACCGACGCAGACTTCCTGTTTCGAGCCGAGGGAAAGATGCAGAGAAGCTTCTTTTAGAATAATCATTTCACGTGGCACATTAACCGTCTTCACGCGTGGCAGTATCACGAGCCTGAGAGGAACATGGCGTGCGTCCTCCTGCCTCTCTCAGCCGGGAGAGACGGAGCATCTAAAGCCAGCCATATCAGAAAAACACACACTGTGCACGGAGGCTTAACGCCTCGCCGCCGCTCACCAGCTCCAGCTCCCTTTGTTCCCCCAAAATGTGAAATGATATATATATTTTATCCATGTAACTGATTTTGCCAGCCTGAGATAGTTTCAAATTTCTATAAACTAGCTATGAGTGAAATATGAATATTTTAAGCAGCTTAGCACTGATTTAAATATATTTACCAGCAGTGTGTTGGCTGTGGGCCAAGACACAGTGTAATGCTCACAAAGCCACCACTGCTAAACTCAATTTAAGAAAGCTGATAATTCAGACTGGCAGCGCTAAGGCAAATAAAGTCATTTAAGTAAAATATTTCATTTTCTCATGCTTTGTAAAAACAGCAAGGAGAATAACACAGATATGAGTCGACATGGAGGGAACATGGCGGAGAGGAAATAATAAGGCAACAATAACAACTAGCAGAGCAGTGTGGTGAAATACTTTCATCTTCCATTATAGTCATATAATGAATGAATATATATATATAGTATAAGAGCTATATGCAATGTCATGCATGTGCATGCTTCACATGCACTAAACCTGGTTACTTTGACATAGAAACTGGTGCAACACACAGGAGGGGGTGAAGCGCTTTTGTACAGCTTTTACCAAAAAATATGTCCATGAGATTCTACATGTTGAAATGTTCGTGTTTATACCACCGAAACTCACACACAACGGAAAGTTTGAACATCCACATTTACATGACAACTGTGCAAATTCCATCCGCTGATGAAGGCCATGTAAGGCTATTAATCGATTCAAATATTTAATCGCAAATTTATCGCACATTTTTTAAATCTGTTCTAAATGAATCTTAAAGGGAGATTAGTCAAGTATTTAATACTCTTACCAACATGGGAGTGGGCAAATATGCTGCTTTATGTAAATGTATGTATATATTTATTATTGTAAATCAATGAACAACACAAATCAATGACAGATATTGTCCAGAAACCCTCACAGGTTCTGCATTTAGCATAAAACAATATGCTCAGATCATAACATGTCAAACTGCAGCCCAACAGGCAACAACAGCTGTCAGTGTGTCAGTGTGCTGACTTCACTATGACTTGCCCCAAACTGCATGTGATTATCATAAAGTGGGCATGTCTGTAAAGGGGAGACTCGTGGGTACCCATAGAACCCATTTACATTCACTGATCTGGAGGTCAGAGGTCAAGGGACCC
The DNA here is from genome assembly GCA_916701645.2 of Sebastolobus alascanus. NCBI lineage: Eukaryota > Metazoa > Chordata > Actinopteri > Perciformes > Sebastidae > Sebastolobus > Sebastolobus alascanus. Next base: position 1,087,137 of record CAKAOJ020000190.1, read on the forward strand.
CTTTGGAAATGGACATGACAGTTTTTCCTCAGCAGAATTTAGTGTAAGTTTGGAGCGTTATTTAACCTCCTTCATGACAGGTTAGTCTGACCCGGTTGGTACCGATGGATTCATCAGGTTCTCTAGTTTCATATGATACCAGTATCTTCATTCACGCTTTGAGCACACTACAACCTAAAACTTGCAAGTTGTGCAATGTGTTAAAGAAGTTAGTAGCATTAAAACAAATTAGCTTTAACGTGTTATTATCCCCATGTGATCCAATCCAGTCCAGTTTGACAAAACAATCCCAGCTCAAGGACCACACACCATTATTCAACCATATCATGCATTTTTCATCTGCAGATGGAGTTCTTCAGCTCTTCAGTTCTTCAGCTGTTGAGCCGATGAAGACATCACATTTTCATCCCAACTCATCACACACTGACGCCCAGAGCATCAAACTACGATGGCAGAAATCACCTCTTAATGTTGTGGATTTGCTTGTGAACACTTGCTTAGGATCAGGCAACAAAACCACGTAGTTAGGTTTAGGAAAAAAAGCATCATGATTTGGCTTAAAACTACTACATTTGTAAAGTGAAAGACAAATATGAGGTTGAACGGCGGTGAAAGTCCTGTTTGTTTGACCTTCACTATGTGTGTCTTTAAACTACGTCACCACACTCCAGGAGCTCTGGGAAAGAGAACGGACTGATGAAGACCATGTGATAAGGTTGAAAACTCCTAAAATAGCTAGTAAATGGAGCTTGAGTTGGCAAACTACTAAAGGTCAGGAATGGTCTTAACTGGTTAACAGTTCCAAAATGACCTTTGCAATGTGAGATTAGCACAACAACCAGCTACACTTAAAACCTTCACACACATTACATAACACTGGTGCTATAGGCAGTCTCTCATTTGGTGTTTTGTGTTGTGTTGTTTTTGTGACTACAAACAGTTTTACTTCTACTTTTGGAGATTTCTGTAATTTGCTATTCTTCTTTGGCCTGTTAAAGCTGGAGCAGTTATTCCTATAAAACGGTCACTATATCCTAACAGTAGAACATGAGACAGTTAATCTGAAGAAAATCATGTTCCTCTGTGTCCTCCGGTGCTCCTAATGACATCTGCAAGATTTCACAGACCGGAGGAAAACAACCAGTCAGAGCTGATCTGAGGTCTGCTGTCCATCTGCCGTCTCTGAGCAGCTGTCAATCACTCGCGAACTCCGACCAAACGGTCAAACTAGGCAGCGCTGATCAGATATGATCAATATTCTGTTACTGTAATGACTATTTCTCTCCTCAGATGTTCTCAGAATCATCTTGTAGTTACTGTTTAGCTGTAAAATGAGAAAGTTTGTGCAGCCATGTTGAGATCAGTTGAGGAAACACCAAGCACCGCCCACCAGCCGGAGCACAGCCAATAGGAACGCTCTCTCTCTCTGAAATGACCTGTGATTGGTCAAAGTCTCCCGTCACGGGCTAGATTTTCTAAAGCCTGAAAACAGAAACATGAGGAGGAGCAGAAGTCTAGTTTTCTCTCTTGAATTACAATATGCTGAAAGATTATTATGGAATTTTTGCCCAATGATGCCAAAAATATTCTGCCTACTGCAGCTTTAAGCCAGGATGGCTACGATGCTTTTTCTACTTACCACAACACAACATGCATCACTACCTAATGCCAGAGAACTCTGTGTTTATAACAATGTAAAACTGGAGGTTTATAACAGGGTTGAATCCCCATTATCTGGGACAAGAAAGCATGCAAGTGTTATCTTCATTTCCTCCATAACATATGGTTGGCAGGGAACACCCTCAACCTTATAAAACATGAGCGCTGCACTCTGCGTCTGTTTAAATAAGGCCAGTAAAGCTGCACCTCTTAGTAGGAAATCATCATAAACTGGAAGAAGAAGTGAAGGGGAAGTGCTGCAATGGTGGAATGTGTGCTCTGCTGCCAAGGGCATAAAAAGAGTCACTGACACATCATATGCTTGAGTTACCCTCAATGAAGGATGATACGATGAGTGTTGCCATTCTGTGAAACCGTTGAACTTCTTTCCGTCTCAGCAAACATGCCTACTGGCTGAAGGCAGGTTCCCAAGGACTGTATAATAAGGAACGTACACTCGCTGTCTTTCTGTTAAAGGCAGTAACATCCTGTCTACTATGTGTTCCACTTAGTGAACACGCTCTAGAGATGTCCATCATTTATACACATAGGTAAATATCAATATCAATATCTTCTCTATTTATCAATCTGAACACTTGATGGGTCCACAGCTTAGTCAGACTCCCGTGAAGTTGGATAGCCTCGGTCCCTACTAGATCATTCTCAGTGCTGCTGGTGACCTCTGACCTGCTGTTCATTCCATCCACCTCCACGATGCCCGGTGTAACGGACGATACGACCTCTCGTAGACTTTAAAGAGAAACTTCGTTTATTACATCTTGGGTTTTATTTTCATAGCGCTCGCCATCAGTTCTATCAGTTAATATAACATTGTACTCACCACCGACATCACTAAAATTAGCTTCAGTGGGTCCAGAAACACGAGCCGTCTGACAGTCAGACAGCTTGGAAACAGAAAATGAAGGCAAACACTAAGACTATCACCAGAGCTGAGTCCTTGATGCCGATTGGAGCTGGGTTTACAGCAGGTTTACCATGCTGCCATCACTGCAGCATGACATCCAAACATGTTGGCTAAACGCTTTGGCAACAGATAAAGGTTGTACTGATGTCCTCATCTCAGTGTCATGAAGCAGCCTTTGCCCGACACTGCATGCTGATGATTGAGTCACAATGCATACACATGTTTTACAATAAATTGTAATAGCACTTTGAGTGAGAGGACCTCTCTTGCAGAGCACTTACTGGTGGAGGAAGTGCTGATGGCAGAGTACATAAACTACATTTACACTGCAGAGAGGCATACTGAACACAAAGGCACTTGAAGAACAGCGGTGAATTTCAGTCTAAATATATAGAAGACCAATGCTCAGCATTATTGGTTTTGTAGAGGTGCTCATTCTCTCTGGATCGTGAGAGCAGATTTTTGTCTGATCTCTGTATCTGTCATCTTACAATGAGACAAGACTGTAGAAATTAGAGCTCATGGGCGACCATCAGTCTGAGCTTCGGAGTTGACACAAATTAAAATAGGAAAAAACTTCATTTGATTGTAAAAGCTGGAATGTTTCCCATTAATCTGCAACAGCCCAACGATTTATTTATTTTAGGGGCTAAATTGAAAATTCAGAGCATATCTGTTGTCTCCACATGGCTCTCAACATGGTGACAGCTGAAACAGTGGCTTGCAGCTAACGGTGCTAACGGTGCTAACGGTGCTAACGGTGCTAACGGTGCTAACAGTGCTAGCAGCTAATGGTGCTAAAAGGCACACGTAGTTGGCAGGCCGGCTACGTCAACAAAGCACTGAGAATAATTGTGTTGATTCCAACACACACAGAGGGAGAGAGACTTCATTCTCTGCTCAGGTAGACATTACTCCTCTATATCTTTACAGAGACAATAGCAGAGGTGTAGACTTGACCTGACAAAATATAAACAGACTTGCAACTCGACTTGGACTTAAACACCAGTGACTCGTGACTTGACTTGGACTTGTGTTTGCATGAAGCCGAACGACTGCCGGGTACCGGAGGAAACTCCGTCAGCATCACAGATGTTGAGTTCATTTACTTTTTCAGCCTTTATTTGTTTGGGAAGAGAATAAACTCGACTCTCTGAGTCTCTATCTGTTGCTGTTTATTGCTGAATCTGGACTCTGTTTTTGGTGCATATTATTGAGAATTGTCTGTAAAGGACATTTTCTTTTGTTGGGTGTGGTTTACATTACACCTCCAGTAGGCCTACACTGTCTCATATTGAACTGAGTTTGCACTGATTGTTGATAATTTGGTGGTACTGATTCAAGAGAAGTGGGTTTTTATGACAGAATGTATGGAGCACTGATCCATGTGTCCATGTGGGCGACTGACCATAAAAACAATCTCAAACATTAAATTGTTTGATGAAACTCCAGCTGGCACCCTAAGATCATATATAGGTAATCTGCTCCACCATGAATCAGTTCATTTACTGAATCATCCAACGTTAACACTATTCATTCCCAGCAAGTCGACACTTAGTTCTCTTTGTTTGAGCCGATCCGACAGCAGCCAATCAAACTATAGGAGAAAACCATGAAGAACTAACGTTACGTCACTGAGCGCCAGCTACTCTGATGTTAAAATGGTATTACATTTGAGACTCAGAAGTTTAAGACTTGGGACTTGAGTTCAAAGACTTGGGACTTACTTGTGACTTGAAAAACAGTGACTTGGTTCCACCTCTTGCAATAGTTGTTTGCTGCTCTATTAATGCTCTGGATATCATATAGAGAACCTTTAAAGATATTAATATTAGTGGACAATCTGTTCTGCTTGGTTAATTTTTTGGGGGATTCTTGGATTACAATACATGTCGTGTCCTGATCTGACACTGATAACTCGAGCACCAAATACCTGTTCCCCATTCAAAACAGAAAAAGAGAAGCCAATTGACTTCCTCTTTTATCTTCCTATAAAAAATATCCTCCTTAACACGGCTCCATCAAATCAGATTAGTTTCCTCTGATTGAGGTCAAATGTAGTTCAACCAGAAGGCTTCTAATTGAAATGATTCTTGATACGTTGAGCTCCGTTGCTAGCTCCAGATAACCTTGACTTCTAACACTTCTTCTGATGCAGCTTGATAATTCAAGTGGGGAAGATGTGGAGCTGGTAAACAAATTACCAGAAAATCAGCCTTTTGAGCGTGAGGATCTGACTCTGCGTGCTGTATGAAGTGCATGCTGAATGGAGCATCACATTTAGGCAAAGCACTGCAGTAGTTTGAATGTGATCGCAGATTGTGAGACCGTAAAGACTTTCACACTTTAACTGTACGGTAGTCACGCTGCAGTTGGATTTTTCAATTCACAACCTCAACCTCCATCTCCATCACGTTCTAAAAATAGCACGAGTCACTGGTAGAGTTCGGTCAAAGTGCTTTTTCCTGAGGCCGGCGTATTTTTTGATTAGCGCTGCGTATTTAGGCTACACTGTGATACGAACAGCAGCAGCATGACGAGGCGCTGAGCGTCTCTGCCGCGCTGAGAGCTGCATGTCTGCCGTAGATTTTCTGGCCGCCTAGAGTTGAGAAAATTGACAACTTTGGGTAAAACGCTGTGCTTCTACCCAGCCGTCCAATCACAGTGGAGGAGTGGCTGGACAAGTACCAACTACAGCTCTTGAACCAAATGATGGTACTCGCCGTGATGTTTCATGAACCCACATAGACCGTCCTCTCTCCGTACGTGTTTCAGCCTTCTCTTCATCCAGAGCAAGGGCCACAGACAGTACTCTACCTAAAGCACCGACTTTTTTTCTCCCGCGGATGTCATGGCAACAAGACCGAAGCTTTAAACTGACAAAACGCTGCATCAACCAATCAAAACGCCAAACAACTGCAAAACTGCAGGAAATTCAGCCCGATTCTTAAATTACTCATGGGCGACTAATTTGAGGTTTAAACCTTTCTTAGTCTGCAGAACATAAACCAGAGATCTGCTGGGTTGATGGATAAACTGTGTAGAGTTAGATATAGAGTTAGATAGGTTGGTTACATATTGTCCCTTTGGACAGAGCCAGTCTAGCTGCTCTGTATGCTAAGCTCGGCTAACCTTGTCCTGACTCTTGTCCTGTAACAATATATTGTACTAATTCTCACTTTACTGTTGCATCTTCTGCCTTGTGCATTGTGTGTCTTCAGTGCGATGTCTCTGCTGAGTTTTTATACCCCAAAGCGTTTCTATCACGGCGGCTGCTGAATCTTTAACATGCTTGGATTCATATTATAATCAGGCTCAACCACAGAGCCTTTTTATGACAAATAGTGTATAGAAATGATCCACTCTCCTCTCGTAAGCCTTTCTGACTGGACTACAATTCATAATCCATAACCTGCTCCATTTTTAAACCAACCTAGACCTTATTTTCTTGTTTGTTTGTCTTCAGGGAGGGGTGCGGGGGGGGGGGTTCTTCCTTCATGAGTATCGATTATGTTCAAGATTTAATCTCAGCTGACTGGAAACACCGCTCCACACCAACTATCCACTGTACACTGAGCAGTGTGTATTCTCAGTGTTAGATCCACTGTACACTGAGCAGTGTGTATTCTCAGTGTTAGATCCACTGTACACTGAGCAGTGGATATTCTCAGTGTTGGATCCACTGTACACTGAGCAGTGTGTATTCTCAGTGTTAGATCCACTGTACACTGAGCAGTGGATATTCTCAGTGTTAGATCCACTGTACACTGAGCAGTGGATATTCTCAGTGTTAGATCCACTGTGGGCCAGTCGGCTGCTCGTTGTTCAGCTGATGCTACGATCATGTCATATTGGATTTTCTGTAAACAAGGTCTGACTGGAAAAAGGTGTTTGTGTCATCATCCTCGTGGGAAATACAAGGAGGATATGTCGCAGAGTTTCACCTCACATGTGGCGAAAGTTAGGAAGTGTGACAACACAGGCAGTAAACACAACGGCAAGTGTGGCAGTCCAAATATTAAACATGGAGGTGATTATTGTCACTTATATTCTCTTGTTGCAGAGCGTTCTCCTGGTGAGTGCACAGTCTGCCGTGCACAGTCTGCCGTGCACAGTCTACCGTGCACAGTCTACCGTGCACAGTCTACCGTGCAGCAGCGCTTGTGACAAACTGAAGCTATAAAGAGAAAGAATTGATGCCATTTTATAAAAGAAACATCCAGTATTATAAGTCAATAAAATGTGCTGCATTACATTTTGAATTTGTGTAATATATGGAAGGTTTATTATCATTTCTCTAGACGTAGACTATAGACAGAGAACTGAATTGTCCCTACCAATATTTTAACGGTCTTAAATGATGATGTTACTGTAATGTAACTTCACAGGGTTAAGATACAACAGACTGTATTATTGCCACGCAGCAGAGTTGGTGTTGTTTGGTGCAGCGTGGTCGCTCAGTTCCAATGCACATCTCCTGATGGTGAGATAGTAGAGTTACCATGCTACTGTAAACCTGATGATCTGCCAACACTCTGTGTGCTGTATTACACATCGTCAACCATCTGTGAGATAAATTAACGCTGGCAAATTCAAAGCAGTTGGTTTTTATAGTTTGAACAATTTAAACATCACAAAATTAAAATATGTCATGTTATATGTTAAAATGTGTTTGTTGCTCCAATGTGTCATTTTAACTTTGACCAACTTTACTATTGTAAAGTAACATAACGTAAGAAGGAAGACAAAAGGTCTTCCTTTTTTATTTTCAAAGAACTAGGTTTAGGCAACAGCTTAGCTAAGAATCATAGTGTCCCCCCCCCCCCCAGTGATACTGGCCATTACAGGTAAATATTTGAGAGCTTAATAAAATCTGATAATAATATTCTCTTTGTTGTTGTTTTTGTTTTTTAATAAACACGACATAAACATTTTTTATGCATGCTTTGAATTTGTTGTTTCTTTAAACTGTGATCAAAATATGTACAATGCAAAACATTTACAGGGTAAAAATAACACTGTCAGTGCTGTCGGGTGAACGGATCAAACATATTTATATACTATTTATATACCTCAAACATATTTATCATTTCTGTTTCAAAATGACATAAGAACCTTAACGTCATGAGTTCATTGAAAAATAAGCAAGTTTGAGTTTTTCAGATGGTTCATATATATATATATATATATATATATGCAGTATACAGCATATATAAGATAAATATTATTGTTTGAGCAATGACAGCATTCCATATGATGCAGGTTATATTTTGAGCAAGTTATGTCATAAAATACATATTGAATAAAAACAAACGTTTGCACACATGCACATACAGTGTGTATGACATATAGAAAGAGAAAGTGCACGTAAACACAACAGTGCATGTTAACGGTTGCATGTTGTTTCCTACGGTAAACCCTCTCCCTCCACTCCTCAGCCTCTTTGTCTGTATTGAAGTGGATCAACTTGTTGGAAGTGATTTTTCCATCCGACTTTCTCTCCTTCCACCATCTGTCAGTGCCAGACGCTCCGACAGCTCCAGCTTTACTCCTGACTCGCTGACAGAATACAGAATAGCGCCCTCTTACTGTTCTGGGCCGTAAAGCAAACCAGCAAATTTCCCTCCAAATCAAACCAGTGAACAATTATAGACTTAACCTTATAATTCTACAATTTATATCTCTTGGTTTATAACACTTGCCGACATGCCTCTGAAGGAGAATAATAACATATCATTTTGTATTTCTATGTTGCTTTGATGTCAGTATTTTTGGTACAGTTCGAGTGTGGATGGATGGATGGATGGATGGATGGATGGATGGATGGATGGATGGATGGATGGATGGATGGATGTGGCAAGCAACCTCTTGTGGTGGCATCAATATTGATCAACAAAAGTGGACATAAGATGTTGTTACAGCACCACAAACCCACCGATGTGCTTTCGCCTACCAACAGTCAGCGTTGGTTTATCTTGCTCACCTAACGTTAACTTAAGTACTTTTAGTTGCTTATACTTAACAAAGATATTTTTTCCACAGCATTCACACATGTCAACTACAGTATGGTAAAGGTTGGGGACAGATTAAAAGTATGAGTACTAGAGTACTAGTACTAGTACTAGTACTAGATGCCCCCCCACCACCCCGACCTCCGAGCTCTTCATTTCTGCTTCACTACATAAAGGACACCATACTTCCTGCAGTGCCACTGAACATACATTTTAAGGTGTGGATTTGTCCACACCAACACTGTGTTGGTCGTTTCTGGCTCCCCCACCCAGTCTGTGGCTCTCAGCTCCATTTGGTTCCTACTGAACACTTCAATCTTTAAATACAGCTTTACAGTACAGGTTTACAGTATTTTCCTAAAGCTGCTGAACCCTGAAGCTTTTAGCAAACGGCAGTCAAACAAGTGGAAATAGTGCATTTGTCGGGAACTATTTTCAGTTGCGGATTAATACAAATTTAGTGCTTTTGTCACTTCATGCTCCTATAATCTGTAACATCTCCGAGCCGTCAGGAAACTCCTCCGCCTACAGCTACTGTACATTGATAAACTGGAAAGCAAATAGGGAAATTAGCTTGTTCATTGAAGGATGCTCTGATTATCGCCTCCCATTTCATACCTAATGCTCTCCACTGCGCAATGATCCGCTTAACCACCCATTGTTTCCAAGCAACTCGCGTTTCTCTGCAAATCTCCTTATTTTCAAGTCCTCAGTGCGGCGGGGGCCGGAGCCTGGAGGATAATGTCAACTTTTCTGTTCAGTTATTGACAGGCTGCCTTCTCAGAGAGCGAGTTATTTTCCAAAGAGGGTTTTTCTGGCCTTGACCTGCAACATTTAGCTCGTCTGCCCCATTAGACGGTGACCTTTATACTAATGCAGACCGCGGCAGCCAGCGCCAACGCACCTGATTCAATCTCCACTCTGCAGAGAGCACACAGAGATTAAGTGCCCGTATGAATTGATGCATTTTTAGATACACAACTGCTGCTTAAAATCACTTCTTTTGGATGTGAGGAGACTCGTGGATGTCCGTGACTCTGTGGCTCTGATGAAAAATGTTGTATTTAATCCATGACTTCCAATACTGTCTGTTAGTTGGACCACTTCCTTGACCTAAACTTTTTACTTTTCTAAAGGGGGGAACCGTCTGCCTTCCACCACCAGCTCATGCAGTGAAAGTGTGAAATACATTCTGCTGCTTTCCTGTGAAGTGACCCTGAATACGACTTCTCCTCCACACGAGTAATCCAATTTCCTGACCTCACCTGTCTGCAATACGACTCCTCAGAAAGCCAAACATTTCAGCAGACCCAGCAGGCTAGAGTCATAGTTCCAGAGCTGGAAGGTCACATGCTGCTGTGGTTCAGTCTATCGCTGCTTACAGCTGATCTGTATCAAGCTTTATCTTCAACGGGCCGTGGGAGAATTCACTTATGTGCTTTCTATCTTCAGAGGTTGTCAGCATGTGAGCCTCTGTCTTCGACAAACACAACCGCTGAACAATCACACCGTGTGAGCTCTTACCCTGCGTCAGTGTCCTTATTTCATGCACAGCTATTTCAAAATATCATCCTAACCATCAGTGCTCCAAAGCTCTTTAAAATCTTACAATGAGAATCTGTGAAAAGCTTTATTTTATCACAAGACCTGGTCCGATTGATTAGAAACAACAGCTATGGCAGCCTCACTCTGAGCTGTTTCTTTTTTTTCTTGTGCTTGAATTTCAAAATGGAAATCCAATTTAGCTATCCATCACTCTTGCACCATAATTCTTCAAACGGCTGAATTAGTTGAACCATTTGCCAGCTCCTGTTTTGAAGAATAGCTACTACAAATGAATGGCCAAAACACATCCGGAAATTTAATGTTGGGATTATTGCATTAATAGAGAGCTCTTTTCATGTCATTTCCCAGAGTCAAAGCTGCTCCAGAAGCAGAGGAAATCCTATTTGTCAAGTTAGAATTCAATTGGTGGAGTTAAAGAAACACAGTTTTGATAGTGGACAAGTTGAGGTGTGTACGACATCACTGATAAGTAGATTAGATAGATCTAAGCCACAGACACTGACATGAACTGTAATACTTAATATATACTTAATATGACCTGTCTATTGTTGTTTGCTGTGTTTGGTGAGCTGAAGACTAATTTCCACCCTGGTAGACAATAAAGAATAATTGTTTTGTATTTGGGGCAACATGTCAACATTAACGTGATAATAACGCTTTAACGCAAATTAATTTTAACGCCACTAAATTCTTTAATGCATTAACGTGATCAAGTTCTAGCAGCTAAGTTTTAAAGCTAGAGTGAAGATACCGGTATCATAGTAAACTAGAGAACCTGATGAATCCATCGGTATCAACCAGGTCAGACTAGCTGGTCATGAAGGAGGTTAAATAACGCTCCAGACTTACGTTTAATTTTGGCGAGGAAAAACTGTCATGTCCATTTCCAAAGGGGTCCCTTGACCTCTGACCTCCAGATATGTGAATGTAAATGGGTTCTATGGGTACCCACGAGTCTCCCCTTTACAGACATGCCCACTTTATGATAATCACATGCAGTTTGGGGCAAGTCATAGTGAAGTCAGCACACTGACACACTGACAGCTGTTGTTGCCTGTTGGGCTGCAGTTTGCCATGTTATGATCTGAGCATATTGTTTTATGCTAAATGCAGAACCTGAGAGGGTTTCTGGACAATATCTGTCATTGTTTTGTGTTGTTCATTGATTTACAATAATAAATATATACATACATTTACATAAAGCAGCATATTTGTCCACTCCCATGTTGATAAGAGGATTAAATACTTAACTAATCTCCCTTTAAGGTTCGTTTAGAACAGATACAAAATGTGTGATTAATTTGTGATAAATAATCAATTAACTATGGACAATCATTAAATATGATTAGATATATGATATGATATGATTAGCGTCTAAGAATAGATTAAATATTTGATCTATTGACAGCCCTTATTGTATTGGATTGTAAATTGTGTATACTTGCTCCTGTTTAAAGATACACTCTTGATCTCGTTATAGCACTCAGTCATTTCTGAAATTTGTGGATTTAAAGATTTCATTGAGTACTAAAAGAGAATTTAAACTGTGTATATTAGTCATACTAATCGTCTACATTAGCTACTTAATGTAGCCTCGGCTGCTGACCTTCCACAATCATGAATACCATGATTACAGCAGTCATTCAAAGAGCACTACAGTATTACTACAGTATTACTACAGCATCACACTTTACTCCTCACAGGGAGTATTATTGAGTACTGAGTATTGTGTGTCTCAGAAAATACCCCGATAATGTCACCATAAGAATTCAAATGTTTAACAGAAACCTGACTTACAAACTGTCCGTGTGGAGTTTGAGAGACATCGGCCTTTAGTGAAAGACACTGTTGTGTTGCATTATGGGAAGTGTAGGATCCAGTGTTTTTGGAGTTTGACCCATACTAGGAACTAAAAGTCAGGATATCTCAACCTCTTTGTTGTTTAATCTGTCTCTCCAAAGTTTCCCCTTTAATATCTATATGTGTTTATATCGTGATCTGCTTGATCTGGATCTATACAGTTCTCTCCTGAGACACTGAGCTGATTCTGCTGAATGTTGTCACAATTCAAACTGAAATCTGTCACGTTCTATGATGAAACCTTAAAAGCACACACACACATTAAAGGCTCACAGAACTGAACAACACAAGTGGTGGAAGCTGATAAAAGATCCTCGACAAAGGAAGAGAGGAGGAATGAATGGATTCACCAGACATGTTGTCGGATAGACAGATTCAGGTTGTAAGTGTTCGGCGTCAGCCTTCTGACTGTGCTGCTGTCTGAAACAGGCCTATTTAACCGTTTGGGATAAGATAATGGGATGTAATGAGGTACAGGGTGTTTCCCTCAGCACACTGTATGGAAGTCTCTAAGCTGGGAACCGGTCACCGTAATGTAAAGAGACTACGGCTCTGCTGGCACCCTGCAGAGGATTTCACCTCTCTATCCTTCTACACTTTGATTCAGATCCTACTGCTCCATCAGCGCACAAATCAATATGCAGCTCATCAATTTGCATTCATGAATTAAAGAAATGTACATTGTGGATTTAATTAATGAGGATTTTTGCTCTGCATTGTCAGTACTGTTTCTTCTAAAACGTTGGATTATTCAGCGAAAAGCAGGTCTGTCGATATGAACGTATCTGTGTGCTGTTCGTAGTAATCTGCATCCTGGATCTGTGTATTATTGTGTTTGTGTGTTTGTGTGCCCGCATCACTCTATGTTTTCTTGATAAAATACATGACTGATAGGATAAATTAAATGTAATGTTTTATACTACTGATTTTGTTTCTGCAGCGTTTTTCCTTCTTTCTGCTGTTCCAGTCTGTGGTTGCAGCTCCACAGTGTGACATGCAGCTCAGCGGCCTTAACCTCTCACCACTACAGACATCCACTTATTCAAACCCACCGACCTTAAGGAGCGTATCAAATGATATGTGAGACATCTGGAATATTTCCATTCGATGAAATGATGGCGCTATGTGGACCTGGGGTGGAATATTTCCCGTGTAAGCATCATATAGCTGCAATGTGTTGGAACGAACATCCTGTATCCACATCTACTGATGAAATATAGGGGGTTGTTTTTTTCCTACTTTAATGTGGAAATGTAAGGAGAACATTATGGTTCAAAAGACCATCCCAAAATTTCCCTTAAAGCATTTTCATCACGTTTCTGAAATATGGATGAGGCAGAGTATGAAAAAATATACAGTTTATTATTTTTAAATTTAAAAACGTGAAGCTACAAATAACATTTAACTGTCTCTCTCTGTTTCTCACACACACACACACACACACACACACACACACACACACACACACACACACACACACACACACACACACACACTTCCACATTTAAATATACGGTAACACTTTATAATAAGGGTACAAATCATATACTTAAGTAATGCTTATCTACTGCATGACTCATGATGATTTAATGAATGAATGCAGGATGTATCATGAATTCCTGTCGCTAGTTAAGCATTACTTTAGTATATATTATTATAAGGTACTACTACAAATATACTGTACGATAAACACACACACACACACACACACACACACACACACACACACACACACACACACACGGGATAGTGTGATATCTGCAAACCTTTAAAATGTGAAACTTTCCAAATAGCAACAAGTTTCCCGGCTGCCTCCTGATGGATCTCTCCTATATTCATCTCTGTTTCTGCACAGCTTTAGACTCTAGCCGTGCAGGTTCTGAACCAACTCGGTGGATACACACTATAGGACTCTCGTGCATTTGCTCCTAAAACGCCGCAAATAACCACTGAGAGCCGCAACTTTCCCACAAGTGAGGACCGGGAGAGAAAGTGAGTCTCCAACAGGTCGGGATGAGAGCAACTGCGCTTTGTGGGGACGAAAACACACCAATCAAACTTTTAGGAGGAAAAAGAAGAAGCAGCTCACCGAATCTCAAGACGTGCGGCATCCCATGAGAATATCCCAGCCAGTGTAGCAGCAGCAGCAGAAGCCTGACGGTGCAGCTGACTCTCGCATTGAGGATCAGCAGGGAGGTGATCTTCATGGTGCTTGTGTGCTGCACAGGATTTTTATTCCCTGAATCGGTATATTCCCCACAAATGTGTTCTCTTTAAGGTGAAGCAGGGCGGCTGGGCAGCACCGGCGGGCTGGGCAGCGGTTTCCCTTCATCCATTTAGCAAAAAAAAAAACACTGCGTGTCCAGATCACTGCGCCAAGAAGAAGAAGCAGCGCTCCGACTCAGCTGAGGAAGATGATGGTGGAGGTGGTGCTGGTGGAAGTGGCTGGGCATCCATGTTAGGCAGGGCAGAGCACGAAGAGATCCATCTGCTGAAAGACACAGGCAGAGAGTGGAGGGGGGGGGGGTGAGAGGGGGAGATCCAGTGAGAGTGAGTGAAGCGGCGGGTTGAGCAGCTTCAGCAGCTCCTCCTGCGGAACTGCACAGCATCTGACGTCGAGCCAGCACTGTAGTGCGGGAGCGCACGGGCTGGATCGGGCATGTTACTCTGCTCCTGCTGACCACACTTCGCCCCTTCATCTATATCAGCTGCCCCCCCCCCTCCTCCCCTATAATGTCTCTCCGCTTCCCCTCACACTCCCCTCGGTTCGGTTCGATGGCCGGTACCGGCAGCGGAGCGCCGCCGTGCACGGCCGTGTGAAAGCCGAGCTATGAATCTGCACAAATCTTCTGTGTTTGATCGGAGTCAGTGAAGCTTGGACTCGTGTGAAGCCAAGCTGTCACTGTGAGCTCAACATGATGAACAGCCTCGGCTGGATTTCAGCACCGCTCCGTATATTCTGAATTATTACTTTTTTATTTTCTACTTTTCCTGCGACTGAGACTGCTCAGCCTGTTAGATAAGAGCCAACCCTCAGCATCACATTTTAATTTATTGTGTGTGACTTGTGATCGAAGAGGAAGAAGAAGAAGAAGAAGCAGGAGAAGAAGAAGAAGAAGAAGAAGTGCCTTATCGGCTCCTTTATATGATTATTGAATTACTGACCGCGCTCTGAAAGGTGAAGAAATGTATCTGTCAGTTTCAATATGTTCCCCCGGGCTGGACTGTGGCCTTTAATCTGTTAGTTACTAATAAATAAATTCCATAAGGATTTTATAAGGGTTCGTTTACTGGATTTCTAGATATAGAAGCACAGATTGTTGTGTATTATTTCCAAGGTCGGTAAATGTGCGTGCAGAGTTTTCCGTCTAATTCTGCTCGGTTAGTCTGATGCATCATTTCTAAATCTCATTTATTCATTTTATAAACTTCACAATTTTCGACCCGATCAATAATGTTGCATACATGGAGGTCAAGCTGATTTAAACACTGAGCCAATAAAACGAGTCTCTAATGCAAGCTGTCAGAACTAAATTAATATTAACAGTATTTTCGGGAAAACATGAACAATATCGTCAGCTGTGTTATTGAGATTTAAGAGAGCCGTTTACTGAAGGAGTAAAAGGCTTCAGGTGTAAAGCTTCAGGTGTAGGCTAGCTGGGAGGTTTAAACCAGTCTGTGTGTTGAGCAGGTTTCAGCACCCTGGACAGTGACTCTATTTTAAATAAGTCTCTGTATTGAAGATATTTCAGCACCATGGACAGTGACTCTATTTTAAATAAGTCTCTGTATTGAAGATATTTCAGCACCATGGACAGTGACTCTATTTTAAATAAGTCTGTATTGAAGATATTTCAGCACCTTGGACAGTGACTCTATTTTAAATAAGTCTGTATTGAAGATATGTCAGCACCATGGACACTGACTCTATTTTAAATAAGTCTGTATTGAAGATATTTCAGCACCATGGACAGTGACTCTATTTTAAATAAGTCTGTATTGAAGATATTTCAGCACCATGGACAGTGACTCTATTTTAAATAAGTCTGTATTGAAGATATTTCAGCACCTTGGACAGTGACTCTATTTTAAATAAGTCTGTATTGAAGATATTTCAGCACCCTGGACAGTGACTCTATTTTAAATAAGTCTGTATTGAAGATATTTCAGCACCATGGACAGTGACTCTATTTTAAATATAGTAAGTCTTTTTATTGAGCAGGTTTCAGCACCACAGACAGTGACTCTGCGGCCCGTATGGTCCTATTTATTTTGCCAGCTCTCCTGCTTGTTTGCCTCCTTAATTAGCAGCGGGTCATTCTGTTTGGACCGACTCCATGAGATGATACAGTTTATGCCTAAAGGTTAAATATTGCTTCACTATACCGCCTGCTTATTTGTGGCCAACACCCAAATAACTCCCCTCTACTGCTCAACGTTTCCTCACAAAATGAACTAATAAGTAAAGTGTGTATGCACAGACTAAATATGATTTTAAAAACGTCATAATTATAATTAAATAGTGAGGACGCATATATACTGGTGTGCAGTCCACACCTGCACAACATGCAGCAGAACTTACAAGTTGATTTATCCGTTTTTAGAATACTGTTTACTTTGATTTCTTCTATATTAAACGCCAAGTGTAGAGGTTGTCAGGAGGTTTCCTGAGCCAGTATGAACGAAACGGGAAAAAAAAACACGTCTGAGATTTGTTTGTCTCTCTTAGTAAAATCCGTAAATCGGTGCAATATTTTAACGCACACAGAGGTCATAATAAGATATCTAATATCTAATATCCGCAGTTGTGATATGCGTGTATAGCGGCCGGAAAGGTGCGGGGCTGCCAGGTGGAAACACACAGTTGGCACCAGTGCATATACTCATCTCGATTCTTTATATTCAGCTCTTTTTCCAGATGGAGCTACAGCTCAACAAATGCCTCTTTGATCATAAGAGAGAGCTTTAAAAGCGGCAAAGCGGATTCCCTCCACCGAGCACCGCTGCGGGATGATAAAGTTGATTTAAAGCTAATGTGCTCATCAACTATGGAATCTGAATGCGCGGCTCGTCTCTGCGAGTTCCCGTCCAGCCCCGTGAACTAGAGACGGTATCTACGGATCATTCATAAAGCGGATCACGGTGGCATTTAACGACCCTCATAATGTCTTTCAAGCCAACAGTGAAGGCTTCAGCATCAGGAGGAGGAACCCGGAGAGGTGACAAGCGTCTCCAAATAGAGGTCGGGCAAAGACGCGGGAGGTCACACATCTCCCAGGCTCATTAAATCACAAGTCGGAGCTTATTTCTGACACATTTAGCCTAAATGTTATTTCCGTTCTGGATGCGCAGGTTAAAAGCGGCTTCGCCCCTAAACTCACGGATGAACTCCAGACCCGGCGCGGTGCGTAACGGTGTTCTCTGCGCGTTCTGCCGGTTTGGAAACGATGTTAGAAAATCTCCTACTTCGGCCTCATCCTGGAAAGACGTAACGCGGAAGAAAAAGAGAAGTAAAAGATGTAAATCTATGTAAAGTTTGAAAGAATGGGCTTACCCTAGGTAGAGCTGGAGCCGGGGAGAGTCACCAGAGCAGCACAAAGAAGTTGATTTGTTTCTGTGGAGGAGCCGAGTCGCTTCCCCCGCACTCGCTCCGGCCGTAGGGGAGACACGCCTCCTGTCGGACGGCAGGACGCACTGCTTAAAGCAACAGGGGGAAACACACCGGACCGGGGGACGCACCGGCACCGGATCTGCAGTTCTCCCCGGCGGAGGGTGTCCGGTCGGACTGAGGCTCACTATAATCCTGTATCCTCTGGATAGTTCAGCACCGACATGTGGACATGTGTTCTCCGAGCAAACAGGCTCCTGGTAGGCTACACCATTGCAATGCACCACTACAGTTTGGAAATCAGAACCTCTAATTGGGTGTAAAAGTGTCCTACTGTCCATGCTGCAGACTGGGGGGGGAGCTGATCTGATCCGTCAGGAATCTGAATAAATAAGATCAATGTTCCCTCTGTTAGATGAGCTTTATCAAACAGGAATATGCAGATTTAATTTTATACATTTAATGTAAGCAGAAGTTTAATTTGCATTTGTGACACGTCACATGATCGT
Organism: Sebastolobus alascanus; assembly: GCA_916701645.2. NCBI lineage: Eukaryota > Metazoa > Chordata > Actinopteri > Perciformes > Sebastidae > Sebastolobus > Sebastolobus alascanus. Next base: position 1,105,275 of record CAKAOJ020000190.1, read on the forward strand.
TTACACAGAGTTTACCGGGATGTCCGTAGAGCTTTGGTGGTAAATGATATTAAAGGTAACAGATCTCAGCAGAACCCACTGAGCTTGGTGAAGCCAGCTTCCTCATTCCTCAGTCAGTCTGGGTTACTCTACAGAGCATCTGTGGTCAGATATATAGACTGTGTGTGTTCGAAAGCTGTTTGAAAATAGTTTACCAAAGTAATGAAGTCAATATTGTGTCAAAAGAGAAGAAGCAAGAGGCGTTGTCAAGTATCCAAACTGTTTTAGAGGCTTGGTGGCTTAAATAAAAAGTCCAGGTGTGACCACAGCTCCCGGTGCTGGGGGTTTAACTATTCTAGACCCATGAATTCATTTTTATTTATATGAAGGGCCTCTGTAAAACCACAGATATATTGTTTCCCACCACTCATGTTCAATATTAAAACAATGTCAAAATGTCACATCCAGAACATTTGTGTAAAAAAATGAAATAGTGCCAGAGAGCTCTTTGAAATGATAATAACGTTGTATGAATGTTGCAGTTCACAGGTTCCCATATTGTCAGAACTTAAAGGGAACATTAAGAGATGAAAACATGCTCAGGTAGCAGAGAGTAAACCTGAGAGGAGGATCAATGTTGCTTCTGAAAATGGCTTTTTAATGATCTTTATCAACTCTCTGCTCAGTCAGCTGTCTTCCCTCTGAAGACTGAATCAGTGTACGCAGGACGCAGCTCATTCTGCATTGGTGACAACAGAAATTCAATCACAGTTTATGGAGTGAATTGGATGTAACTTGTTTATCAGACTATTTCTTCCTTGTCAGAAGATTTGAAGCAAAGAGAAGCTAAAGAACATGCAGATCAGTTGTACAAGCTGTGAGCAGAGCTTAATGATATTAAATGTACAGACTATATGCCATTCCTTCGGGTTAAATTGATGGGAAGCCTTTCTAAGAATATCACAGTTAGACATTACAGCATTGTAAAAATAGAACTGATATTTGCCTTTGTGTTTGAAAGCAAATGCAAATATCAATACGTTGTTGTGGGTTTGTGTACTGATGCTGTTCAAAGCTGACAGTTTGTGCTGAAATAAAAACAATTCTTTAACTATCAACTTTCCATCATGAAGATTTCAGTCCTCATATTTGTTAGTGTTTCATGTTGGACTCTGTTTTTATGATTTATCTCAAACCACCTGACGTATACGTATAAATCTGACACTAATGTTGGAGGAGCAGGAGCGTGTGTTATCTGTTGTTTTGTTGCTACATTTTTTTGTGCCATTTTGGCCGGTTCTCCCTCACAAACAAGGTTTCTAATCTGCAACTTTATATACTGTAACCTAAATATTACATAAATAGAACATAATTTTAAAAATAGAATGGATATGCAAAGAGAATTAAATGTCCTTCCATACGAATTTAATTTCTGTGTGGTCAGGCAGGAAGAGGCAGATGATTGGATTATATAAAAGCCTAATACATGAAATAGTCAAACCAATGTTTGTCATAACATGTAACACATGTTTCCTTAGAACCAATGAAAAACTGTGTGGTAAGAAGCTTATCTCTGTTTCAATTAGAGAAGCAGGTGACAATATCTTGACATTAGCTGAGATAATGTCTTTCAACTCTGAATAATCTTGAAACATCTTGATTTGCATTGAAACAACTGAAATTATCTCCCAGCAAATTCACTTCTCTTCAGATTCAATGCCTGAATAATTGACTTGTTAGGATAGAAAGCCTCAACACAAACACTCCTCTCATTTTGTTTCAGCATATCGGGCCATTCAAAAGGCAGGATCAGAAATAAGGGAAAAAGTGAGGCCATCAGACAGAAGTAACTGCAACGAGAGCTACAATTTAGTGGTGAAGGAGCACATCCCTGCAGTAATGGAGGCCTGATCTGAGGCCACAGTCTGGAGCTGAAATGAAAGGGAGCTTTGATCGCACCCCCCCCCCCCCCCCCCATCCCCACAGTGTGCTGCATGAAAAGTTGAATTGTGGGGGCTACAAATAAATAGTCAATGACAGCTCTGTGATTCAACAAGCTCTACTACTCTCACCCATGGGACATAAAAGGGGCTGAAATCCCTGCAAAGATAAGATAAGATAAGATAAGATAAGATAAGATAAGATAGGATACGATACGATACGATAAGATACGATGAGATACGATACGATACGATACGATACGATAAGATAAGATACGATAAGATAAGATAAGATAAGATAAGATAAGATAAGATAAGATAAGATAAGATACGATACGATACGATACGATACGATACGATGAGATACGATGAGATACGATACGATACGATACGATACGATAAGATACGATACGTTACGATACGATACGTTACGATACGATACGATGAGATACGATACAATACGATACGATACGATGAGATACGATACGATACAATACGATACGATACGATACGATACGATACGATACGATACGATACGATAAGATACGATACGATACGATACGTTACGATACGATACGTTACGATACGATACGATGAGATACGATACGATAAGATAGGATACGATACGATAAGATAAGATACGATGAGATAAGATACAATACGATACGATACGATACGATACGATACGATACGTTACGATACGATACGTTACGATACGATACGATGAGATACGATACAATACGATACGATACGATGAGATACGATACGATACGATACGATACGATACGATACGATACGATACGATACGATACGATACGATACGATACGTTACGATACGATACGTTACGATACGATACGATGAGATACGATACGATAAGATAGGATACGATACGATAAGATAAGATACGATGAGATAAGATACAATACGATACGATACGATACGATACGATACGATATGATATGATAAGATAGGATACGATACGATGAGATAAGATACGATGAGATACGATACAATACGATACGATACGATACGATACGATACGATATGATATGATAAGATAGGATACGATACGATGAGATACGATAAGATAGGATACGATACGATGAGATACGATAAGATGAGATAAAATAAGATAAGATACGATACGATGAGATAAAATAAGATAAGATACGATACAATACAATACGATACGATGAGATGAGATACGATGCGATGCGATGCGATGCGATGCGATGCGATGCGATGCGATGAGGTGAGGTAAGATAAGATAAGGTAAGATAAGATAAAATAAGATAAGATAAGATACAGTGAGGTGAGGTAAGGTAAGATAAGATAAGGTAAGATAAGATAAGATAAGATAAGATACGGTGAGGTGAAGTGAGATAAGATAAGATAAGATAAGATAAGATAAGATAAGATAAGATAAGATAAGATAAGATAAGATAAGATAAGATAAGATAAGATACGGTGAGGTGAAGTGAGATAAGATAAGATAAGATAAGATAAGATAAGATAAGATAAGATAAGATAAGATAAGATAAGATAAGATACGGTGAGGTGAAGTGAGATAAGATAAGATAAGATAAGATAAGATAAGATAAGATAAGATAAGATAAGATAAGATAAGATACAGTGAGGTGAGGTAAGGTAAGATACGATAAGGTAAGATAAGATAAGATAAGATACGGTGAGGTGAGGTGAGGTGAGGTAAGATAAGATAAGATAAGATAAGATAAGATAAGATAAGATAAGATAAGGTAAGATAAGATAAGATAAGACAAGACAAGATAAGATAAGATACGGTGAGGTGAGGTAAGGTAAGATACGATAAGGTAAGATAAGATAAGATAAGATAAGATAAGATAAGATAAGACAAGATAAGATAAGATAAGATAAGATACAGTGAGGTGAGGTAAGGTAAGATACGATAAGATAAGGTAAGATAAGATAAGATAAGATAAGATAAGATAAGATAAGACAAGATAAGATAAGATAAGATAAGATACAGTGAGGTGAGGTAAGGTAAGATACGATACGATACGATACGATACGAAATGAGATAAGATAAGATAAGATACGGTGAGGTGAGGTGAGGTGAGGTAAGATAAGATAAGGTAAGATAAGATAAGATAAGACAAGATAAGATAAGATAAGATAAGATACAGTGAGGTGAGGCAACGTAAGATACGATACGATACGATACGATACGAAATGAGATAAGATAAGATAAGATAAGAGATTTTAGAGATGAATTGTTCAGTGTGATTGGGAGTGATGTAAATGTGGATTGGTAATGGTTTTGAGTTGTTGTCTGTTCCACAGAGTTTAACACAGAGTTTAATGGAGACCTTTTCAAAACAATATACGTTCCTAATGCAGATCCTACTGGTTCACTTTGTAATGATGATCTGGACCACATGGTGAAAAGAGTTTGAGATTAAGAGTAATAATAATAATAATAATAGAAAGACATAATTCAGAAATGGGAGATTTTTCAGGAAAGGTTATAATTCATAAAGTCATAAAGGTCAGAATATCAAAGATTAAAGTCATTAATGGAAACAAAGAGTCAGTTCTTTAAAGGTTAACTTTGGTATTCTTCAACCTGGACCCTATTCCCCAATGGTTTTGTGTCTAACTGACTAATAAGGACAATACTTTGTGAAACAGGTCCAGTATTGAGGGAGAACGTTGCAGACGGCAGCTGTTAAACGAGCTGTAATGTAATTGCTTGAGCAATTCCTCACCGTCACTGTACGTCCACTGAAAGAGTTTGTTTCAGGCTCACATTGTTATTAGTGTGTGACAACATTAAGGAAAGGAGCCTACAGACAAATACAAGCTTTTCTTTACCTTTTGCTTGATCACGTCTGTCTCTCCTTGTATTTCATATAAGATAAAAGGCCCAGCTTCTATTCCCTATCCAGTCACACTAACATTAATCTACATGTTATTTCCTGTACATGTAACTGATACCACTGAACCTGCTTTTAAACAGATCAAACAGGAAGTGAGTTCAGTGTTCATGATGTAACAGCTTCACATACAAACTACCGGCTGCTCCTCAGGACGCTGATAACTGAGGACTGATAACTGATAACTGATAACTGAGGACTGACAGCTCTGATAAGACTGAGATATGATAATTTATTAATAAGGCTTAATTGTGGCAGAGCCAGGAACCATTCAACTTTACAGAGTCATACATACACACAGTATAAACTGTTTAACCAGGTCATACTAGCTTGTCACTATGAACGCTTAATAACGCTCTAAACTTACACTAAATTTAAATTTCCAAAGGGGTCCCTTGACCTCTGACCTCCAGATCAGTGAATGTAAATGGGTTCTATGGGTACCCACGAGTCTCCCCTTTACAGACATGCCCACTTTATGATAATCACATGCAGTTTGGGGCAAGTCATAGTGAAGTCAGCACACTGACACACTGACAGCTGTTGTTGCCTGTTGGGCTGCAGTTTGCCATGTTATGATCTGAGCATATTGTTTTATGCTAAATGCAGAACCTGAGAGGGTTTCTGGACAATATATTTCTTGACCTTATCTTTTTTTTTTTTTTTTTACATTTTTCAGGTTCTTTTGGGGACTTTTTTTTTTTTGTTGTTTTTTTTACATTTTCGGACATTAAAAAAAAAAAAATTGGGACATTTTTGACATTTGTCAGACTTTTTTAGGGGAATTTTTCCAACATTTTTTTTTTTTTTTTTTTACATTTTTTGGACATTTTGTCACACTTTTTTGGGAGTTTTTTGGGGACATTTTTCCAACTTTTTTTTTTTTTTTACATTATTTGGAAATTTTTCAAATTTTTTTTTTTTTTTTTTTTTACATTTTCGTTTTACATTTTTTTCGACATTGTGCAAACTTTTTTTAATATTTTTTTTTAACATTTTTTGACATTTGTCAAACTTTTTTTTTTTTACATTTTAGAATTTTTTTTTTACATTTGTACATTTTTTGACATTTTCGAACTTCTTTTTTTTTCTACATTTTTTGGACATTTTGGACACCTCTGACATCCAGATCAGTGAATGTAAATGGGTTCTATGGGTACCCACGAGTCTCCCCTTTACAGACATGCCCACTTTATGATAATCACATGCAGTTTGGGGCAAGTCATAGTGAAGTCAGCACACTGACACACTGACAGCTGTTGTTGCCTGTTGGGCTGCAGTTTGCCATGTTATGATCTGAGCATATTGTTTTATGCTAAATGCAGAACCTGTGAGGGTTTCTGGACAATATTATATTATTGTTTTGTGTTGTTGATTGATTTCCAATAATAAATATATACATACATTTGCATTTTTCATCCCATAGTCCCCAAAATTTACTCCCAGCTCATGCTAAAGTTCTAAATCTGAAAAGACAAGAGACAGAAAAAGACATGATTAACTTACTGATCCCACATTGCAATATCAGGGTGATAAAAGAAAAGAAAAGATCAACAATATTAGCATAAAAAATAGTGTATATGCACATGCCCCGACCCCGCAAATAAGTAAAACATTCACACGTAGATAGAAAGATTCAGACTGACTATATTTATCTGACAGCTTTATTTAAAGCTTGGGTTGGTAATGTTGAAAAACTAGCAAGAGTATACACTAGATTTAAAAAATGATCCAAGCAGAAAGCCGAGCCTAGTGTTGCCAACTCTTCTCCAGTGAAGAACACTACTAGCCAGGGTCTGAAATTAGCACCCGCCAAATGTGGGTAACTTGGATAAAATCATCAGGCCATCCGTCACTTTATCAGACAGGGAAAACACTAGTGATGGGAACAGAGAACCGGCTCCCGTTAAGAACTGGTTCTTAGTTGTGTGATTCCTTGGCATCTCGTGCCTCCGTGACTATCACTTCCTCTTTGATGCTTTCCGACGGTTTGCTGCACAATGACTCATACGCACGCTGTAACATGTTTCAGTTTGTTTGGGACCAGAGACACGGCAGAAAGGGGAAAAAAAGCGCTCTAAAGCGTGATGCTACTAAACCTGAGGGGATGCACCCTGTTTATACCTGATAAAGAGACACTGTGAACAACAAACCTGTGTTTAAATCAGCAGGAGGAGAGTTAGTAACGTTAGCTGTTAGCAGCCGTTAGCAGCTCAGTCCTGACTGGATAAATAACGGAGATACGAACGTTAACGGAGGTGCCATTGAGTTATTATTATGAGGCGTTCAAAGTCTGCTCAGGAAAAGGACGCTTGGGTGAAGGTAAATTACAACGTTATCATGATGTGTTCAAATGTAATCTGGTAAAATGTAGTTTTTGGTGAGAAACTTGAATAAATGCAGTTGTTTGACGGAGACGTTTTCACATCAATATAAAATAGATTATGACCTGTTTAACTTCCTAACACTAGCTCTAAGCAGCCTGCCTCTCATGTTCCTGGGTTTTTGTAGTTTGTTTCCTGTTTTATTTTGAAAATTCACTCCTCTTGTGTCTTGTCTAGTTTTACTTCCTGCCCTGATTTGTCCCACCTGTGTCTCATCACCCTTGTGTATTGTGTTCTCCTCTCACTCAGTGTCGGGTCGTGTTTCTGTTGTTCACGCTGCCTTGTTGCTCTCGTGTCTCCTGCCGTCCTGCCGGTGTTCCTCGTGTTCCTCGTGTTCCTCATGTTCTCTGGTTTGTAACCACTCAGTTTCGTGTTTTGGTGTTTTTTCCTCTGTATTTTGTATTTTGTACTTGTTCTGTTCCCTACCTGCACTCTTGGTTTTTTGATGCCTGTTGGATTTGTTTTTGGACTTCAGCTTCACTATTAAAGCTCTTTTTATTTGACTTGCTCTGTCTGCCTGGTGACTCTGCGTTTGGGTCCGTCCTGTAAACCAGAACCGTGACATTGCCTAGATTTTTTTTAATCGAAGCAAATATTCAAATAATCACAATCATTTGAATTGTGTGTTTTTATGCAAATAACTACGAAAGATGACAATAACAAAATACAGTACAGTACTGTGTACACTACCCCCCCCCCCCCCCCCCCCTCCCTCCCCCAGAAGCTACGGTGTAATTCCAACACTGTAATTTACCATGCATATGTTTTTTTACATAAAATATATTGAACATTGAATGACATCAGATCGAAAAATGTTATTCCTTCATTTAGCGCAGAGATTTAAAAAGTGGCAGATAAAAAAAAAATACTCTACTGCCACAGTGGCAGGAAGTGAAAAGGTTAATTTCAGCTACTATCCCTAACTTTAATAACAAATATTTTACATACAAAGCCTAAAATCAGCTTATAATTATGTGACATATAATAAATGTATAATAGGAGCGGTTTATCTGCATTAGTACAAGTACTTTTACTCGTGATACTTTCAGTCAATTTTGCTAATAAGACTAACATTATTGATGATTATTAATTTGGGACTTTTATTGCTGCTGTACTTCAGGTTGTGATTTCTCTGCTCCACCACTGATGGGAAGATAAATGTTCAGCAGTTTGGCTGCACTGTGCTTCCATTTGGATTGATGTGAGGCTGTCAGATGATCACACTGAGTGAGAGCTGTTGTACAAACTGGACAGGTCAGCAGTCCATCACAGAGCGGACACAGAGAGACAGACTGTAGCAGGACACCAGAGCACCCAGAGACACGCTCACAGGCACCAGGACTACATGGAAACACCACAAACTGTCAGTCAGTCAGTCAGTCAGACAGTCAGTCAGTCAGACAGACAGTCAGTCAGACAGTCAGTCAGACAGACAGTCAGTCAGCACTGTGAGCTGCTCGCTGTGAGGTGACAGCGGTAACCACTGAGGTCCAGCGCTCTGAGAGAGAAACCTTCATCACCAGCAGCTTCGTTCTCAGTTCTCAGGATAGACTCCTGGGTTGGACATGTAAATGCTAACACACAATGCATGAAAATACACTTAAAAGGACTATATGTAAGAATCAGAAATTGCTTGTTCACAGCGACACCTGTGGCCGCAGTGTCAATGAAAGTCAGCGTCCTGTTGCTCGCGCTACATAGACATGAACGAGCACCGGTCTAAACAGTGAGGCGACACACGTCAGCTAACACACAATATCACTCTATATTTCACCTGCTTGGCAGTAATGTTAGCTGACCAGAGGAAGGTCTCTCCATGGATCAATGCTGATCCTAGTGTTGGCTTTTCCTGCTTCAGCCTGCCGACCGCGGAGTGAACGGGGGGGGGGGGGGGGAGAGACAACAACACCGACACCCGACGATAACGTTACTCTCTCCGGAGCCCCGTCACTTCACAAGACACGGGAAACCTCTGTTGGTCTGGAGGAGCTGCAGCATTTATTTCTGCACGAACGTCCACTGCACATTCACTAGATATTCTCAGAGCTAAACTAACTCTTCTGCAGTGTGTAGTGTGCGCGCGTGCACGTGAGAGTTGGAGCGAGAGAGCGAGTGAGAACGAGCGCGGTGTGCAAGCAGGCAGAAGCAGGCAGCAGGAGCAGCGCGTACCCACACGCGAGCGCGCATTGGACACCGACCCGGTATGATTTATGCGCGTGATAAGTTACATATAGTCCCTTTAACCACACATACACACACATGACATGATTGTGACTGGTTGAAAAGGGTTTGATTCCTTCTTCCTCCTCTGTGTGTCAGTGTGATGGAGGTGTGCTGTAGTGGAGATGAGACGCTGCTGGTGTGTATTTACAGAGAGGAATGAGCCAGCTAAGTGCTCTTATTGCACGCTTTCCAGCCCGTCTGTGATTCGGCCGAGTCACCGCTGCAGTCACCGGTGCACTTCCCTCAAGCTGACACCCTGACATGTAAAAACCATCAAGTGTCAGACTTAAAAGGGTCATTTTTTAATATATTCAGCTGCACACAGAACTGGTCCACGGCGCTGTCAAAGTACTCTTATAATTGCTTTAAAAACTCTCACAGCTGGAAGTAGAGACAGAATAGAATCATTCTGTTTCAACCCGGTAGACTCCATTCTGCCACAGACTGTAGCTGAGAGAGATTTAGTGTTTCTGAAAACAAATCAAGAAGCTAATGAAGTAAGCAGACCACTAAACGGAGCTGGGATCTTCACAGTTCTTTATTCAATGATGTGGGCTTAAATTTCACTTTTTCCAAAGACATTTCTGATGATCCTGGGTCAGCTGTGAGGGATAGATAGCAGGCAGCTACAGGTTAAATGATGAGTACAACCTGCTTCAGAACAAGGCTAAAGTGGAGTAAAGGTCCACATATGAACATTAATGTTGGGTGATTCTGTAAAACTCTTGATTTCAATAATACATTTTTTACATCCAGTGACATTTTTAAAATTCTTTCTTCCTACAGTATCAGTTCATGGCAGCTGTAGTGTGATGAAGCTTCGGGTAAAGGACCGGAGAGTAAACTATGGTTAAGGTTGAACAACCAAACCACCACTGTATCTCATAATCTGAACACAAACTGAAGAGTAAAAACAAGATGTTGGGGTTTTACGGGGAGTTCAGTGACTGACTTACTGGAGTCAACATTTCAATGGTAACTAAACACAACAGTAAACCGTGTTTATAGGCACTGTCATATCCTATGTTATCTACGGTACGGTGTTTACGGTGGGGTTTACGGAAGTAACTGAAACGATCCACCGGTAACTCAACGGCTGTCTGACGGTGTTCATTAAAAGTCAGGAAAGTTAAATAAAGCCTCCATCGACATTATTCACATGGTGTCAGAAGTGAACAGCGAGAGGAGTCGTGGCTAAATTCAATCCCCCGACGAACTTTTGCTTCGACAAACCAAGTGAGTGGTCGGATTGGAAGCAGCGTTTTGTGAGCTCGACAACGAAGATGGTGCTGTGCAAGTCAGCTGCCGGATTTACGCTATAGGAAGCGAGTCGGAGAATATCTACCGATCGTTCGCACTCACCGAAGAGCAACATAGAAATGACTTTGATCGGATGCTTGGAATGTTTGATGAGTACTTTGTGCCGAGAAGGAATGTAATACACGAACGTACATGTTTCCATCAGCGTGCGCAAAGACCGGGAGAGAAAGCAGAGACTTTTATCAAGGCTTTGTATGAACTGTCGGAGCATTGTGACTTCAGTACAGAATCCCTGTAAACGTAATTAAATCTAGAGATGAGTGTGAAGCAGTCACTTAGAAGAGTCCTTGGGGTATTCTCCGGTAAAGTACAATGAGCCATCATCAGTAACAATCTGACTGTAGGTACATTGGAATAACTAATCATGCTTTTGCTGGTGTGTCGTGAAATATTCATGCAAGTATAAAAGTAGAGCTATTTTCAGTGCACTCTTTCTTGCTTGTTTGTTTTCCTTCTCACATCAGTGAATCCACGAACTATTCTGAGACTTGGATGCCAATTATAGTTCGACATCAAAGTCCAGTTTGCTGAAATGATGACATTTAGGGATGTTGCAGCAAAAGTTGGAATGACTCCCCGTCCTGTTCCCCTATTTATTCCATATGAAGAACGTATATCTGGTGTGTATCACACAACAAAGACATCATCCGTTCATGTCCTTGGAGTCAGGTCTGTCCCCGCTGACTGCTCCAACATCTAACAGCAAACTCCTGATGACTCTCACCGTACTGTCCCCAACACTGGGCTTTTATAGCCCATCAGTGAGGAAACAAATACTCAGTGACCATACAAATCAGCCGATACTGAGGTAAACAACTGCGTCTTTCTTCTCTGGAGGGTTTCTCAATGTCACTGCAGATTCACTGCCAAGTCATCTGTTCAGAGCCTCCCAGACACTTTGATATTTTGATAGTTTGTGGGTTTACTGTAATGCAGACTGAGGAGTGTCAGTTGTCTGTGGAAGTAGAATAAAACCCCCGTAGTACAGTATCTGTTACATCCCACAATACCAAAGTGTTTGACTGGAGCATGCACCATGATGATGAATTAGCTGTTATAAAGCATCACCACTCTTGTGTTGAGGATCATTTTAACCAGAATTAAAATTCAACAGGAAGATTAAAAGAGAAAATGTTATTAAATGTATTACTAAGGATAATCAGGTCATAATTAAATGTGAAAAAGAAAAGGGAACATTGGACATTGAAATGACAAACTGATATTGTGAAATGGCAATTTACCCTTCGCTAACGCAGACGGGCCAATCATAGCGTAGCATCGGCCCGCCCCTCGAACGCAGACGGGCCAATCGCAGCGTAGCATCGGACCGCCCCTCGAACGCAGACGGGCCAATCGTAGCGTAGCATCGGCCAGCTTCGACCAGGCTCCGACAACTAGCCAGCTCTGCTCCATTTCAATCGATTCAATCATTTCAGATTTTCTTCATTTTCTGGCTGGTTTTTG
>CAKAOJ020000190.1:1120000-1140000 GCA_916701645.2 Sebastolobus alascanus
TTTTGTTCTGTTTCAAAGCAAACTCAGACCTGCACTTGACAGGTGTGTAAGTGGTAAACTGCATGGCTATGGTTGACTCTGACAATGTTACAGGGATTTTATTTTAAAAATTGCAGCTAGCATGGCAGTCAGACTAATATATAATTGTGCTGATATAACAGATCGATAATGGCGTTTTGTTAAGAATCCCAAAAAATAATATGATGGTGGTTGAAGATGTTGTTTATCAGTTTTACGCTTGGGCCGGACCGCCTGCGTGAGCAGCATGTGACGGCTGCCACACTGAACTGCTGTGTGTCTCACGCATGTGGCGTCCACACCGGCAGTGTCTCTGCTGCTGCTGCTGCTGTCAGCTCTTTCTTTCTACATAGAGTTTTCCTTTCATAATGGCCATTTAATTTCCTTATAAATGTCATTTATATTTATTTTAGACAGAGAAAGGTTAAGAAACGTGTGGTAATTTGTAAATAATAGTAATAATCCACAATTAAAACCCCGTACTTTATTCATTCATGGAGCGCTGCAAGTCACTGCATGTTCTACAACACTGTCCTGCAAATATTTCAGAATAAAAGCCTCGTGTTAACAAATGAAAGAGTTCTCTCCAAAGAAAAAACGCTTTAGGGCTTTTATTTTTAAATGAAAGCAGGAAGTGTTGATTTAAAAATAAATCTTTACTTTTTTCATGTCCGTGACATTTTCTACAGATAGAGACATGTAAACTGTAGTAATGTTGCTGATATGATGTTAATATGCAGTCAATAGATCACCTTCAACTGTTTCAGCACCGACATCACCCTGATCAATGTAGTGTTCTATTCATTATTTGTCTCCATCTTTGGTTCTAAAGTCCTTGTTGGGGTGTTTTTGCTCTGCGTCTGTCAGAGATCACTTATCAGTCACAGTCCTCAACTAGGAAACCTTTGACTTTGATGTGTTTTAGCTAATTAAGTTGAATCTTAGGTGAAACTTTGATACTTCTGTGAACTGCCAAGTCTCAAAAACAAAGAAAATGAAAAGAATCTGTCAATGGTGCAGGTTTGGTGCCATTTTATTCTTCTTTTCATGCCAATACACCCTATAGAAAAATAATTAAATCCAAAACATCACTTCCTCAGTCCAAGAAGGATCTACTGCCACACTGTAGGTGATGTACAGGACATACAGTATGGGTTATAACAGACAGTTTGGGTAACATCTTCAGAGAAACAAACAACTCATTGCATTTGGAGACACATTTTAAAAAGAATGGTCAAAATCGAAGCAGCAGAGGTGAAGACGTCCTCCTTCCGCCCTACTCTGCCATCTTATTTATTCAGTAGTCCGTTATCATATTATCGGTAAGCTGGATCACTGCAGGAAGGTTCAAAGTTGTCTTTAGTGGCCGTAGTAGTTATGACAGGAGCAAAGGAGGAACTCAGGTGATGTAGCATAAAGAGTGACTAAGGCCGGCAGGTCGGGGTGGACGGGTGAACCAGACAGAGGAGACCACTGTTCGGTGTGAAACCAAAAGTCAACAGGTAGATTTATTTAAAGCAGCAGTGGGAAGAAATGGAGCAAATATGATTAAAAAAAGGTATTTTTAATAAAACGGTCAATAGATCCTGACAGTGGTGCATGAGACAGGTAATCTGAAATAAATCGTGTCCTCCGGTGTCCTCCGGTGTCTTCCGGTATCCTCCGGTGCTCCTAACGGCATCTGCAGGATTTCACAGGAAAACAACCAATCAGAGCTGATCTGGAGTCTGCCGTCTCTGAGCAGTACAGTACAAGATGATTCTGAGAACATCTGAGGAGAGAAGTAGGCATTACATTAACAGAATATTGATTCATATTTGATCAGCGTTGCCTAGTTTCACCATTTGATCAGAGTTGGTGAGTGATTGACAGCTGCCTCCGTTGAATGAACAGCCTATAGGAACGCTCTCTCTCTGAAATGACCTGTGATTGGTCAAAGTCTCCCGTCACGGGCTAGATTTTTCTAAAGCCTGAAAACAGAGACATGAGGAGGAGCAGAAGTCTAGTTTTCTCTCAGAACACTTGAATTACAATATGCTGAAAGGTTATTATGGGATTTTTGCCCAATATGCCAAAAATATTCTGCCTACTGCAGCTTTAACCTGCGTAGGTAAGTTTACTTACGTAATGTACTTTTTTTTCACCCAAACTATGGTCTTTTTCCTAAACCTAACTACATAGTTTTGTTTCAATTCACAACGTTAACCACATGTTTAAAACTGCGACCATCTCAGAACGTGCCAGTAGGTACAGTAGGTATAGTAGATGCAGTTTGCCCCATCTGAAGCACTAACTTCTGTGAAAGATGATATACAAATAAGGTCGATAGAAATCCTTTTGACTTTTGGTCCCAGTGGGTGAAGCTCCAGAGACAGAGGATCCTGCACTTCCCATCATGCAACAAGCATGTTTCTGGTAAACAAAACGCCCCAGTTAGTAACTCAGACTTCCTGTTATGAATTTGAAGTCTCCAAGCTGAGTTTCTCAGATCTAACAAAGCTCCTTCAGAGCCAACAAAGACATAATACTAATAATAATAATACAACGGTTTTCAAGTAGTAGTACTTTTGGCTAGTGCCCCTTTAACATACACCTTTAATTGGACTTGTTTAATGTGTCTGGATGTTGCTTATTCTCATGCTCTCAGCTGTGAAGGTGTCTCGCAGTAGCAGTGTGGCATCATCAGATATCCAGATGACTAAAAAGGATTTTACCTCCATTGTAATTCCAATGAGCGTTTTCTGATCCGCCACCTCTATGGCTGATGTTTGGTTAGTATCTGGTTACAGTGAGGGAAAGATGGTGGTCACGGTTAAAAGAAACCAGTTCTGACTTTTGGTGGGAGACGAGAAGTCTCCAGTGTCAAAGTCAGACACACAACTGTCCACAACGACCTCCTCCTGAGGACTTTTTGTGTCCCAGTATTTCCACTACTGCTTCAGAGAGACAACAGTCACTACTTTTCAATTATTTTCTATTTAATAAAGTCCCGTTAAGCCTGGAAGCTTCTTTTGCAAAGAATACCTGGCAAAGATGAGAGGATAAAAAGTTACTCAGAACAAAGAGACTTTAAAAAGACTCTTTAACCATATCATTTACAGTAGTTTTCTGTTCAGCCACAGATATCAAATTCCTCAAATTCAGTTCAGTTTGTAGAAATTCAGTTCATTTTGCAGAAATTCAGTTCATTTTGCAGACCTTTCCAAGTGGTTGGAGCAGAAAACTGAATCTCTGTTCTTCCATCAGGACCAGAAAACAGATACTGCATATGACTTGTGATCTGAGATAATGATTAACAGATGAACTCTGTGAAATACGTTTGCAGATATATAATGTAAATTTGCCCAGTGTGGCTTTATGAATAAAAATATATGATTGACTCAGTCAATGTAGGCAGAGAGCAGAGCACAATGATTTTAATTTGGTAACAGATTTCAGCATGCTGTGATAAAGTCCAACATGTGAAGACACTGCTGATCCACACCACAATGGAGACCAGTGTTATAAATGTTAAATCAAAGTGAAAGTACCACCGGTTCAGCTCCAGTCACCGTCAGCGACCTTCCTGCCTTTAATCTGATGGGATGATCTCTTCCTGTCAGCACACACTGTCGGTCGCACGTACATACACATCGACACAACGTTCAGTCAGTGTGAGGCCGAGCGGTGTGGAGAAACAATGGGCAGCACAGGAGAGAGAACGAGAGGAAGAGAAAAGGTGGAGCACATTAAAACGGTAGAAAGAAACCCTGGAAAAGAGCAGCTAAATGCTGCAAAATCACAGATGTGTTCATAAATGAGAGACAAAAGAAACATGTCAGCAGGACATCATCAGAACATCCTAATATATAATATCACAGGTGCCTTCCTGAGTTCCTTCTCTTTTAGAAAACACTTTATCATGACAAAGGAAAGTGGGAGATGCGAATGCATGGAAATAATAATAGAATAATATTGAAAATAAAGAGCTGTAGGAGCTCGCTGTCAGGTGGAAGTAAGTCCAGTTAGAGTTAGGAAAGGATTGTGCGGCTCCGCTAAATCTGCACGAATAAGACAAAAAGAAAGTGTATAACTCTCAAAGCACCAACAAAGGGTGAAATGCTCCTCTAACCGAGGTGCTCTTCTAACCGCCGTGCTCCTCTAACTGCTCCTCTAACTGCTCCTCTAACTGAGGTGCTCCTCTAACTGCTCCTCTAACCGAGGTGCTCTTCTAACCGCCGTGCTCCTCTAACTGCTCCTCTAACCGAGCTGCTCCTCTAACTGCTCCTCTAACTGCTCCTCTAACCGCGGTACTCCTGAGCTATTTAACTATTTAAATTAGGTAATATACAGACATTTGGCGCAAAATTGTCCGCTTTCTATGCAGATTAGCGTCTTTGCTAAAACTCCAGTTCCCAAAGATCAGCGCTGATAACCACACGCAGTTACAGTGAGACTACAGCGTCTTCAGAGAGTTGCTGGTCATATTTGGTGTCAGGTGATCATGGCAGCATTGAATGATGTGTTTTTATTTGACATCTTCTTTTGGGTTAGGGTTAGAAAACACCAACAGCACTGACAGACTGGAACATTAAGAAGTTTTCGGACTGCCTCTGATCACTGTCAGTCAGGACCTGCAGCTCACAGTCTTACTAACCTTTAGACTCTCTCTATAATCAGATGCAAAACTTTATGGGCGTGTTTGTGCTGTAGGCTATAATGTCATTAGCATACTATCTGTTGTGAATCGAACCGTTGGACGAGGTAGATAGCGGTCGCCAGTGATGCACAATTCATGGTGCTTTCAGCGGCCAAAATCCATCCTTAGTGAATCTGCCCGTCAGAGTGAAGATATTTTATAGATATTTTATAGATATTTAATAGATATTTTATAGATATTAATGGTAAAACAGGGAACAACGTTCAACACAAGCTGGAGTTGAGTGAGCTGAGACTGCAAAATATTAACCCTCCTATTATATTGAAATAAATATGATATCCATTATGTTATGGGCATAGACTGTATATACGAAGTCAACGTAGTCACGGTGACGTCACCCATCGGTTGGTGGACTGCAGTTTTGAAGCCTCCATCTTGGAGATTAGTAACAATTAGTGTAAGATGCCATGATGTCATGATGGGTTAGTTTTCCTCCTGTTCCTCCACCACTGGCTATCACACACATTTAGTTTTAATATCAGAATTCAACCAGGTGCCAAAACACTTCGATATTAACCATTTGAGTCTCATAATCTCAGGGTTGCCCTCGGATCCCCCCCCAGGAGGTTCACATCTTTGTCACCTTTTTCTTTCTTTTCTTTTAACCCTGATGAGTTTGCACCCCTGTTAGAGTAGAAGACATGATATTTCATAGAAAACAGCCACTCGCTCCTGATCCGCTGTCCTTTCTACCTGAGGATAAAAGATTGTTCTAATTATTAACTTTCAAGTACCAGAGTTTGATAATATGCTCCAACTTTGAACTGAGTCACTGAGTCTGAATCTTTTACATCACTTATTTCTTCACACCGTGTTCTAACTACGACAAAATCAGCTTGATTACATTGTTTTCTATTTCTGTTCTATTTCTACAGTATATACAGTACATATTATTTGTGGAGTGAACTGGCCTTGAGCTACGCCGACACGACGTTTTGAGCTGAACGTTTGTCAGACGCCCTGTTTCTATTTTTCCTGTCGCTCGCGTTGAGAACGCCGCTACATGGACGAGGAACGGCCGATTAGTTTAGATAAAATGAGCCATCAGTGCCGCCGACAGCGGGAGGAAACCGGGTCAGTTGTCCTGGATGTAGATATTAACTTGATTATTGTCACTTTGAGCACAAGTATTGACACTCTCAGTTATATACGTAGCGTCCAGCAGAGAAACATTATTATGAGCTACCTGGTGTCCAGAGATGTGACCGCCACCTCACTCATGGTTTAAACACAAACACACTAAAGAGACAACTATGGAAACTTGGAGCCGTCACGACAGTATTTCAGTACGAAGCCTCGTGTTGATCCGCTCCCGTTAAACGTCTGTGTGTTTTTTAATCTAACTCAATAGAACAAACGGAGATAAAGTTGTCCTATAAATGAGGTGCATTAAAACACCAGAGAGTCAGAGAAGCATCGTAACACAACAGACTAATGTTACACTACAGCAGGCTGAGCAGGGAGGACAACTGGTGAGAGAAACATCCACATTTAGTCTTTATTACATTAAAGGCAGGGTTGACGATGTTCTCCAGTATACACTATCTGTTATATTGGTTGAAATGGTCTTTCCCCCCCGACTGCGATCCATTACTGATGAGCTCTGGAAAAAGGACCTGAAAAGATCCGTCATCTGTAGCTGCTGTAATCCTGTAAAAACGTCAACAAATCACTGCCTCGAGGTCCGCTCGGAAAGAACCAATCAGAAGCCTCCCTGCCTCCCTGCTCGTTCTCTACTCTTGGCGTGCACCAGCCTGAACTCAAAGCGCGTCGCCGCCGCACGTTTCCTGGAGAATGGAAGAGAAAACTCAGCTCTGCAGTAGCACTGCACAGGTTACTGTCATGAGGAAGAGTTGTTGAGTTGAGGTCTTCTCTCCACTCTGTGGCTGTGAAGTAGTTACGATGCCGCGGTGCTCGTGCATGTGTGGGGGGGGGGGGGGGGGGGGGGGGGGGGGGGGGGGGGGTTAGACGGAGATCCTGAGGCGATGCTACTTTCACATTATGCTAGCTCTCCAACATCGTCGACCCTACCTTTAAATTGTGCTCATAAAGACATCAGTCATAATGTTGGATTAATCTGTTATTTAACTTCCTGTTTACTGTATCTCACCACCTGTCTGTGTCACTGCCTGTGATGATGTCACATCTTGTCCTGGGCACGAGCCAGATGCACGGCGGGCTATATTCTATGTATATATACATAGTAAATATCACAATATAAAATGTGTGTTTTCTGTTTAAAAAGTAAGCTACAAACGTAGATAGAAAGTACTACTAACCCATCTCTGATGTGGAGCTCACAGCTGATCTGTACAAGGTTTGTTTACATGACGTAACAGAAGTGCATAATTTAACGTATTCAGTGTGGACAGAGAGCGTCCGATGCTACGTGATGCGGCACGATAGTCGGACGCTCATGTACAGTTATGGTACGTGTCCACTGGGGCGTTTTTTATCATGAGGGGACGCGCCGCTTCCCAGCATTGGACGCTTGATGGGCTGTCACTAGAAACAAGGCTCCTGATTGGACGAACGCTTTCCCTCCGTGGAGCTGCTGCTCCCAGCTTTCAAACAGGAAACAACACGGAGGCTCGTTTGGAAACTTTTTCTCTTATTTCACGAGAATAGTTCACTGAAATGTGTTTCTGAAAACATTTGAGGCGAGAAATAATCATCGTGACGCTCCGTCTCTCGAATCGCGCCGCCACGCTACCAGAATGCATTGCACGGCTGCTCACATAGACAATGAATGGGAAGCGTGGAAAGGACGGATCCTGTGGACACGTACCATCAGGCTTGGTTGTAGTGACCAACCGTCTTGAAAGGGACGCTGTGCTGTCTTCGTTCCATCCACAGTCAGGAACTCTGTATCCCTTTCTATCAGTCTCTGTAAGGGAGTGGAGAGGGATCAATACCAGTTCATGTGATCCCATCCCATGCAAAATGTGAATACTTATAATAATAACTGTATTGATTCATCACTACCCATCATATCACTACCCATATACCCATCACATCACTACCCATATACCCATCACATCACTACCCATATACCCATCACATACGATATCACCAGTTGCGATCTAACCTGGATGATTTGGGAAGAGATGAGCGAGCTTTACCTTTTTGTACAGCAGCTGAACAGAGTGTAAACTTGTAGAACGGCCTTCAGTAGATGCACCAGATAAAATGTGTCGCCTCTTCATCTGTGGTGACTCTTTCTCCGCATCTGCTGCACCTACAATAAATGAAAAGTGAATTATTCTATAAGTTCGTTCACATGAAATATCACCAGTATTTTAAAAAATAATGTTCCGCTCAGTAAGTCATTATTCCCTGCTCAGTAAAACAGCTCACACTTACCAGTTGACATTGTGGTGACCTTGACAGACTTGTTGTACAAATCACGTTTATACTCTAAGTGGTATGTCAGCCTTATGATATTCAATACCTCCTTCATCCACTTCTTCTTACGCCAACAGAGTGGGGGGGGGGCCTTTAGGAGCTGGTGTCTCCGGGAAAATGTCTACGTCCATAATGTTAGACTGTAATTCCCCACAAAGGAAACAATGAGTAGTTACCATGGCAAATAAATTAGTAAATTAAATAATAAAGCTACTTTTTTTTTGCAACCAACAATATTTATTTTCAGAGCAGGAAAAGTGGGCGTTTCCACCAAGAAGTGGTTTTGGTACAAAACAAATGCTTGTTATCGAATCATGAAATAAAAAACCTAGATTGACTTTTCACAAGCTACTGAAGGCAGAATTATACTTTATATACTTTATATACTGTACTTTATATGCTTTGTATACTTTATATATTTTACTTAAGTAAACCCCAGCTTTCAGCAGCTGTTACCGTGGTTACCCTACAGGGGTTGAAGTGTGTTAGTAGACACCTTTACAAACACATTGGTGAAGACATTTCTTGGTAAGGAATTTGTTCCCTGATTTAAGCAATATTCCCTGACTATTAAGAGAAAATGAGGGCAGGAAAATAGGTCATTTTAAACATATGACATTGTTTTAGTGGCAGGGTCGCTGCTAGCCATTTGGCTGCCCTAGGCATAATTGCTTTGTGGTGTTCACACCAGCTGCGTTTCTGCTGCGTTTCTGCTGCGTTTCTGCTGCTGCTGCTGCTAGCTCTTTCTTTCTACATAGAGTTTTCCTTTCATAATGAACATTTCATTTCATTATAAATGTCATTTATATTTATTTTAGACAGAGAAAGGTTAAGAAACGTGTGGTAAGTTGTAAATAATAGTAATAGTCCACAATTTAAACCCCCTACTTTGTTCGGGGCATGTTCTATAACACTGTCCTGCAAATATTTCAGAATAAAAGCCTTGTGTCAACAAATGAAGGAATTCTGTCCACAGAAAAAAACGCTTTAGGGCTTTTATTTTGAAATGAAAGCAGGAAGTGTTGATTTAAAAATATATCTTTAATTTTTTTCATGTGTGACATATTCTACAGATGTCAAGACATGTAAACTGTAGTAATGTTGCTGATATGATGTCAATATACAGTCAATAGATCACTTTCTCTGTCTGTTGTTGCTGTGAACCGTGAGGCTCGCGTAAAAAATAGGCGAGACCTCGAATCTCTAGAAGAGATGTGGATGCTCTAACCTGTTAACATGGACGCCAAAATAAAAAAACAACAGGTAACGCAGCCGCCACGCGCTGCTGACGCGGGCGGTCTGGACAAGCTGCTTGACTCGAGTTTGTGAGGCGCAACGGAGCAAACCACAGGATGATGGAGGAGGGGGGGCACCATCATTAATTTTATTATTTCGAGCAAATATGTATATCTTTGTATTGCCTATAATGGTCTAATGATGCCAGTTGTAGTTTTGCACTTGTGCTTCATCTTAAATTTAAATAATTCATCATTATGATTATTATGATGGCTCTGTATAGAGGTCAGCTATGAGGTTAGCAAATTTTAGGCTTTGGTATGTTGTTCTGCCCTTCAACACTGAGCATCACACAATATACTGTATTTGGAGCATTGATGCATGGAAATTAAAACATTTGTAATAACTACAAAAGACTTGATTTGTTTAGACCATCAACAGCCGATACCGGAGTCTCGTCCAGCAGCTTTAGTTGCACAACCAGCCACTTGTCAAGAACAATGTTCATTCCTGTTTCACAGCGAGGTGTAGCAGTCTACAGATATCGGCATCCAGGAGCAGGGAGAGGTCACGCAGCCGGAGAGGAATGTCGTGCCCCGTCCCTCTTTGATTACCAATTACTGCCGTGTTCTCCAGAGGAGGTTCGGGCCGAGCAGCCGGCTCCATCTTAATGAGACAGAGGGCCACCGCTATGCATCTGACGTTAGCTTTCCAAATACCAGAGCAGATCAACCACACAACCCGCGCTTTGTCCCCAACTGACAATATCAAGCAGCCGCGGGATGAGATGCGGCCGAGAGAGGGAATAGGGGGAGAATAATGGAGGAGAGGTGGGAAAAGGTTGAATGGAGAGAGACAGAATGAATAAAGAGAAAGATGCTGTTACCAGCGTTACCTGTCTTCCTGTCCCCCCCCCCGT
The DNA here is from genome assembly GCA_916701645.2 of Sebastolobus alascanus. NCBI lineage: Eukaryota > Metazoa > Chordata > Actinopteri > Perciformes > Sebastidae > Sebastolobus > Sebastolobus alascanus. The sequence goes on from CAKAOJ020000190.1 coordinate 1,130,278, forward strand.
TCTTCCCTCTCATTTGGGAGGAATCAAAGGTTTTTTGCTGATTTATAATTAGCTGACCCTGACACTAATTAGAAATGCTGTGCACGTTGCCACTTCAGATTAGAGTGAGCTGAATGTTTCTCTGCTGTGGTCACCATGCCAATAAGTGGAACAAGACTTTGTTAAAGAGCAGTTCTGCAAGCTCATCAATATGCCATCAGGAGAAGTCATCTGAAGAGTGACCGGCCGCCATGTTGAGATCAGCTGAGGAAACACCAAGCCCCCCCACCAACCGGAGAACACCTTCTCATTTTACAGCTAAACTGTAACAAGATGATTCTGAGGACATCTGAGGAGAGAAATAGTCATTACAGTAACAGAATATTGATTCATATCTGATCAGCGCTGCCTAGTTTGACTGTTTGATCAGAGTTGGTGAGTGATTGACAGCTGCCTCCGTTGAGTGAACAGCCAATAGGAACGCTCTCTCTCTCTGAAATGACCTGTGATTGGTCAAAGTCTCCCGTCACAGACTAGATTCTCTAAAGCCTGAAAACAGAGACATGAGGAGGAGCAGAAGTCTAGTTTTCTCTCTTGAATTACAATATACTGAAAGGTTATTATGGGATTTTTGCCCAATGATGCCCAAAACATTCTGCCTACTGCAGCTTTAAGTCTTTAAATGCAGGCTTTATTTATAGACTTTATATACATACTGTATATTGAACTGTTACATAGTTGACTGCACGTGCACAGACACACAATAGTTTTTGAATAAATAATAAATATAGCAACGTCTGATCAACCCAGATCAATTTCAGGATTAAAATAACAACGTCCGGTTCTATCCGCCCTCTCTGAGTACGGATACTGATACAGATCATTTAGTTGGTTGAAGAGATACAGATACAGATAAATACTCACTCATCCCTAGTTATGAGTACACCATCCAGATACTCACATAGTGTGAACACACTTGTGTATAAGTACAGATGAATGCAGATGGAGACACAACATTAGTGGAAAATGAAATGCCACATATACTGTAAAGTAGTAGTTCAGTCACGGATCAGATCATTGAGAGCTGTTGAAAGATGTATGAGTCCAGGCTGAGAGTGTTTGTATTAATTATTGACTGGTTGGACTGGGAGGGTCAGCTGGTCCGAGTCACAGTGGAGCTGGATCAGGAGGTGATCTCCACCAGCTCCTCTAACAGCTCCAGAAGGGTTCCCATAATAACAGCCTGCCTTTCTGACAGACTGATAACACATCTGTAACATCTGCAACACACATTAAAGGACCTGAGATTCCTCAGGAAGTAGATTCTGCTCTGTGATATATAAAATATTAAATATAAAATGGGTTTACATGCACAAAGTAGCAAAGCCATAACTTTTACCAGGCACGTGATTGGCAAAGGTCCAAAAAGCAGGACCGCAATCTCCACATCCACCCACGCACACAATCCCACCACGCTCTGATCATACACACCAACCTCATTTATTATATTGCTTTTTGTTTGTTTAAGTTAACATTCCTCTCTAGCACCACACAAGGCTCCATATGAAGCTTTTTCCTGTTTATCGAGGGTAACTTTTAAAAAAGAAAGAAAGTTGTTGACTATTTCACATTATTTTGGACCATTATTAATACTATTATTATTATTATTATTACTATAGACAACGCCCAAAAAGTTTAGACCAAACTAGCTACAGTTAAATAAGTGTTTTGTTATTTACACATATGAGTTAATGATAATAATGATAATGATATATGATATGATATAATAATGATAAATGCTGTAACACACCTGAAGCAGGTGATGCTCAGCTCTGATCCAACAGTCAGAGCTGCTGAGTTTCATCAGGTGATGAATGAGAATGTTACTATTATTGTTGTGGTAATAAACTAATGAGGATGACAGCGGTGCGTACGGTAGACGGGCTAATGTAAAACACGTAGAAACATTTATAACACACACATGGTACTAAAACATGGCAGATTCAGAGTTATATTATATTATAAATTGCATATAAATGTGTTCTTGAATGAAGGAGAAGCAGCATTTACCAGGGTTGTGATCCCAGTACTGATATCAAGGTGATTAAAGTATGACGAGAGGTAAAGTTATAGTTTACTACAATATCATCTCAAATGTGTAGTTATGGCAACAGCTTGTAAATTCAGTATAAGTTCCTGGTGTAAAAGGTGACATTTACCTGCAGTAGTGAGACTGAGTGTTTGTTATGCAACAAGAGAGTGCACGAGCACAACAAGAGAGTGCACGAGCACAACAGGAGAGTGCACGAGCACAACAGGAGAGTGCACGAGAACAACAGGAGAGTGCACGAGAACAACAGCAGAGTGCACGAGCACAACAGGAGAGTGCACGAGCACAACAGCAGAGGCCGCGGGCTGCTGACAGTGTTCCTTGCCTATTAGCACGTTAGCGACTGGTTGTTAATCAAAGCTACACAACGTTGCCAAGCAAAGAATTACTGTTTCTGAAATTCATTACAGTTTGACCATTTTGTATTTCAAACATGTTCCTTCGGGGCACATCTATCAAGTAAATCTACATACACACACTACAGCAGCAACACACACACACACACACACACATGAGTATCACAGAGCAGCGGGGGGGGGCCGTCATGTCACAGCTAAGAGAGCTGAGCTTGTTGCAGGATTAAGTTTCACAAAAAGCAGCATGAAGTAGAAAGGTTCGCTCCGTAGAGGGCCGGTCTCCACCAGGTGTGTCTGCAACCACCACCGCTTTAATGTCTGATCGAATGAATTAAACCTACTTTAGGCGAACCCCCCCCCCCCCCCCGTCTAGACTGCAGGTGTAACAGACGGATCTCTGGCCACAGAGCAGCGGCTAAATGGTGGCAATGCACTCAGCTGTAGCCAAAGGATGGTGAATGTACCTGACAAACAGGATTTGTCTGGCTTGTTCACTCAACATGCTAGGATGAGGAAAAAACAGCATTCGTAAGTCAATGGCCATTTGTTTTAGGGCGTCAGGAATCTGCGACCCCTGGACGCCCTGTTATCACGTGGAGTCGTGGGGCTTGATCAATCATATGGAAATTGAGAGCCGGTTGAGAGTAGTGAGCAGTGAGTCAGTGTTAGTATCAAACAGGCAGTAAAAGGTGTTTTGAGAAAGTGTGAGTCACTGCAACCACAACCTTGAGCATGCGGCCGTAAATGAGCACCCAAAATATTCTGCAGTTTGGTGCAGCAATATGCAAGAGTGTCTGTGGACAGACACAGAGATGCACACACATGCATGCACTCACTCACTCACACACACACGACCGACCTCATTATCTCCTGGCGGAGACGATCCATTCCACTACATGTCTTCAAAACAAATAGATGCCAGTTCGTTGCTCAACCAACATATTTTATGTTGGAGTGGAATGACTTAGACGTTCATGTCTAATGATGAATCTCTTGTGGTGGAGTAACATGTGCTATAGTCCTACATTAGGTGTGTGTAGCTCCTCCCCCCCCCCCTCCCCCCCACTGCCGTAGTTTCAGGGGGATCAGCTGATCGAGCGTCGAGCATCGTAAAACACACGTGATTCAAATTAGACAGAAACAAAATAAAACTCACCAAAACCGTCTTGGTTAGTCTTTCCAACAATCACCAACTCTGGTTCATTCATCTGATGCACATCTTTCTCATACATTGTTTGAGGGAACTACAGTGGAAACCACCAGGGGGGATCGCAGCTCGCTTACCTGGTAGCGGCGTGGAGGGAGACGGGCAGCGGGCAGCATGAGCTGCATGAGCTGCATGAGCTGCATGAGCTGAATGAGCTGCATGAGCTGCATGAGCTGCCGTCGCTGCATGAGCTGCATGAGCTGAATGAGCTGCATGAGCTGCATGAGCTGCCGTCGCTGCATGAGCTGCATGAGCTGCATGAGCTGCATGAGCTGCCGTCGCTGCATGAGCTGCATGAGCTGCCGTCACTGCATGAGCTGCCATCGCTGCATGAGCTGCATGAGCTGCATGAGCTGCATGAGCTGCATGAGCTGCCGTCGCTGCATGAGCTGCATGAGCTGCATGAGCTGCATGAGCTGCATGAGCTGCATGAGCTGCATGAGCTTCATGAGCTTCATGAGCTGCATGAGCTGCATGAGCTGCCGTCGCTGCATGAGCTGCATGAGCTGCATGAGCTTCATGAGCTGCAAGAGCTGCATGAGCTGCATGAGCTGCCGTCGCTGCATGAGCTGCATGAGCTGCATGAGCTTCATGAGCTGCAAGAGCTGCATGAGCTGCATGAGCTGCCGTCGCTGCATTCGCTGCATGAGCTGCATGAGCTGCTGAGCTGCATGAGCTGCATGAGCTGCATGAGCTGCATGAGCTGCATGCATGAGCTGCATGAACTGCATGAGCAGCATGAGCTGCATGAGCTGCATGAGCTGCATGAGCTGCGAGGCCGAGGAGCCGGTCGGCAGAGTTTCACTTTGGGGACATTACGTGACCAGACATTATCAATCCACTTGGTGAGGGCGACTTAAATCACGGTGCTTTCCCTGCGTGAAACGAATTTCCTTTTCCCGTCATGATATGAATGTGCACGCAGCACAGGTACGTTACCTGTAGACTGTAAGCAGATGGTCCACGAGGCAAACTATCACGGGAGTAACAATCAAAACAAAATGTTTTTCCACATGTTGTCACCCAAAGTGAACATTGTGAGCGGACTACTTGATTACTATAAGACAAGTATTAAACCAGCATATAGGATTGATATAAGCGGTGTCTGTATAACGTTAGGTACCTGGACGCAGCCGTCACTAATGCTAACATGCTAACGTAGCTCCTCAGGGATCGATAATCTAACCAGTGACAACATGTTAGTTCAGGTTTTAAAGACTTTGGCTGTTGGTAGTTGTGGTTGGTTTTCTATAAATATGACAATATTTACAATGAAGCACAGACAGCTAATATGTGCAGACATTAGTTGTCACTTGTTGCCACGGTAATATTCACATATTCTGCAGCCTGGTGGAGACACCAGAGTTAATCTCAGCCGAACATCAGATATCTTCCACAGATAAAAACAAAACATCTGGACCCGTCAAAATTATTTAAATGATTAACTTACAGTCATATATACTTTTGTGGAAAAGCCATACTTTTATTTGGCACCTTTCTAAAACTCTGTGGTTGTATTATTTAAAAACAAAATGATTCATCTGCATAAAAACATTATCAATATAACCTTTAACATCCACACAGTTTCTCTCAGTATTACATACTCCAACATTGCTCCAGAGCGTGGGCCTACAATCAAAGCTGTCACATTAGCCGCGCAACTTGCTAACGCTAAATTCAACAGGCTAACCTGCAAATAAACAGTAATACAACATAAAATGGAAAAAAATGTACAACTTCCAAGTTTGAAGTTAGGTCACAGAGCTTCAGTTGTGGAGTGAATCCTGCTGTGTACTGACCCTCGTTGAGAAGGAGTTTTCCATGTAATCCAGTGGGAACAGAAGAATATCACGTTACCAAGTCGGCATCATGATGTATGCAGAAGTATAAAATGTCACAATAGCCACAGGCCCAAAACATATGCAGAAAAACTACCTCTTTGCTTTGCTTCTTACATCGCCAAAATAAGAATAACATTTCTCCATTCATCTTCTCTGAGGTCCAATGCAGCACATTAGAAACCGTTTTAAAAACCCTTAACACATACAGTATTTATTTTCTCAGTTTCTTACTCTGAGTGATGGGATTATACCAGTTGGAAACCTCCACATCTGAGAAGTGAAGCCAAAGCTGAAGCTCCTTAAACCGTCATCCTGTCTCCCAGCCAGCAGGGGGCGACTCCTCTGGTTCTATAGAAGTCTATGAGAAAATGATTCTACTTCTCTCTTGATTTATTACCTCAGTAAACATTGTAAACATGAGTTTATGGTCTCAATCACTAGTTTCAAGTCTTCTCCAATAAAGCATGATGTTAATTTAGTAAATTATGGTCCACTTTAGAGTCAGATAGACCATAAAGCAGGGGATGCTTTAGGGCGGGGCTACCTTGTGATTGACAGGTCGTTACCACGGAGTTGTCCGGTCTGGGAGTTGTCCGTGTTTTCTTTTTACAACTTTAATCAATCAATCAATCAAACTTTATTTATAATGCACCTTTTAAACTTTCAAACAAGTCAAATGTAATTCAAAGTGCTGGACAGACGATTGACAAAAATATAGAATGTTAAAAATAGATTTAGAGACTAATGCACCAAAACAACCAATATAAAAGTTCATTGAATAAGAGATGGGTATTTAAGATAATAAAAGATAAATAAAGTACAAGGAAATAAAAATAACAATAAAAATAAATAAATAACAATTATGAAACTACACAAAATAAGCAGATTGTATTAAAATAATAACATTTTAATAAAATAAAATAGAATAAAAGAGATAATAATGATCAGCAATAAAATGCTGATTAAATAAAATAGAGTAAAGTAAACACTATAATGATGATGATAAATAAAATAAGTATTAACAATAAAAAACAAAAAATTTATAAAATTATAAAACTATAAAACACTACATAAAAGCCAGACTAAATAGATGGGTATTTAGTTTACGTTTAAAAATATCAATATTTTCCGCTCCTTTTTAACTCTTTCACAGTGTGTTTTCACTTCACCAAAGTTAATTATAACCTTTTTGTTCGCCTGAAAATGTCTTATTCAGCGTTCTGTTGGACCCTCTCGTGCCACGTCTATGGATTATGCATGAGCACACAACATTAGCTGCCAATGTAAGAACAGTTTTCATTATTTAACATGACAACATCTGTATTTCTGAACTGTTGGAAAAAGCTGATGTCATGTAATCCACTCCATGCAGTAATCAGAGTTAAGAAACTCTTTAATCAAGATGTGATGAAAGTTGTGAGGTTGTTAGTTTATGTAACCAGCACCACAAACAAGCCATGCACGACCTCACAGTCCTGATGAAGCAGCTGAGCTGAGTTTCTGAGTGTTAAACTTGTGGATTTAGAAGAGAGCAGGATGCAGCGTTTGTCCCAGTAGAGCTTGCAGGAGGCTGCTGCAACAGAAAAATCCCCCGCGGCCAAAAGAAGCATTTTCCCCATTGACCACCAGTATAGAAGAGACATCTGTAAAACACCTTTAACTGCAACGTCACTCTTTGTATTATGACATTTTAGTCCACGGAGGTTTTATATTTGTAAAAGTTTCCCAGAGCCGAGATCAGCTATTATAAAGTGACATCATGTAAAGTCTACTAAGACACTAATGTGTATGTTTGGCTCGTGAACTCAGTGAGTGGACACCGTCTGTGAGTCCAGCTCTATTAAAGGGACTCTATGTAAGAATCAGAAATGTCTTGTTAACAGCAACACCTGTGGCCGTTAAGTCAACGAATGTCAGTGTTGTGTTTCTCGTGCTCGTGCTCGCTCTACATAGACATGAACGAGCATCGGTCTAAACAGCGAGGCGAAACACGTCAGCTAACACACAATATCACTCTATATTTCACCTGCTTGGCAGTAATGTTAGCTGACCAGACGAAGGTCTCTCTATGAATCAATGCTGATCCTAGTGTTAACTTTTCCTCCCGACCGCGGTCAGAAGGAACGGGGGGGGGGGGGGGGGGGGGGGGGGGGGAGGAGACACCGGAGTTTTGGTGGGAGACAATAACGTTACTCTCTCCAGAGCCCCGTCACTTCACAAGACACGGGAAACCTCTGTTGGTCTGGAGGAGCTGCAGCATTTATTTCTGCACAAACTTCCACTGCACATTCACTAGATATTCTCAGAGCTGAACTAACTCTTCTGCAGTGTGTAGTGTGCGCGCGTGCACGTGAGAGGTGGAGCGAGAGAGCGAGTGAGAACGAGCGCGGTGTGTGAGTGAAGGCAGGCAGGCAGGCAGAGGAGCAGAGTACAGCAGAGACTCCGGTCTCCTCTGTGTCTTCTGACCGCGGTCTGGAGGCTGAAGCAGGAAGAGTTAACACTGTTTACAAGACGGACTGAAAACTAGAGAGAACTTTGAGGTTTTGGTGCTTCTGTGTAGTTTGTGTTGGAGTCTGAGTCTGAACAGCGAAGCCACACGAGAGCGCGCATGAGACACCGACCCACAATGATTTATACGTGTAAGAAGTTACAAACAGAACCTTTAATACATCCCTGGTTTAATCTCAGTAAGTAATAACTAAAGATGTGGGGGGGGGGGGGGGTTTCAAAGCTATAACTTTGACTGTTGCTTATTTAGTCATGAATATTTAACGTTAGAGACGAAAGGTTTTCAGGAGCTTTAAGGAGTTTCTTTGTGAGTTTCTTTGTATCTGTATAGAACTGAAGAAGTGCTGTGATACTCCAGGATCATCTTTACACCTCAACACTGTTCAGAGAGGGAAAGTCTGAATGGCTGTATGGAGTATTTTCATTAAGCAGAAAGGTTGACAGAGACCTTTTCAGTGACCTACATAGTAAGCATGAAGTTATTAGCTTATGCTACACTGAGAACGTATAGCATCTGCTTCAGCCGTTTCCCTCCACGCAGCAGGGAAATGATGCTTATTTATTCTACCTTTGATATGAAACCAGGCCGGGGGGGGGTGTTTGGTGTTTGGTTAGCTGGAGCAGCGGCTCAGGTAGAGACTCCAGAGGCCGACCACGACCGCGTACGAGTAAACACGGTAAGCAGGCAGACTGCAGTTCAAGAGCGAGCACACCGACACTGTTTCTGAGGCTGAAGCTTCCTTTTAATGCTACATGAAGCTCACACAACACACAGAGAGAGGCCGAGGAGAGGAGAGGAGGAGAGAAACAGAGAGAGAGGCCGAGGAGAGGCGAGGAGGAGAGAAACAAAGAGAGGCAGAGGAGAGGCGAGGAGGAGAGACACAAAGAGAGGCCGAGGAGAGGCGAGGAGGAGAGAAACAGAGAGAGGCCGAGGAGAGGAGGAGAGAAACAGAGAGAAGCCGAGGAGAGGCGGGGAGGAGAGAAACAGAGAGAGGCCGAGGAGAGGCGAGGAGGAGAGAAACAGAGAGAGAGGCCGAGGAGAGGCGAGGAGGAGAGAAACAGAGAGAGGCCGAGGAGAGGAGAGGAGGAGAGAAACAGAGAGAGGCCAAGGAGAGGCGAGGAGGAGAGAAACAAAGAGAGGCTGAGGAGAGGCGAGGAGGAGAGAAACAGAGAGAGGCCGAGGAGAGGTGAGGAGGAGAGAAACAGAGAGAGAGGCCGAGGAGGAGAGAAACAGAGAGAGGCGAGGAGGAGAGACACAAAGAGAGGCCGAGGAGAGGCGAGGAGGAGAGAAACAGAGAGAGGCCGAGGAGAGGAGGAGAGAAACAGAGAGAAGCCGAGGAGAGGCGAGGAGGAGAGAAACAGAGAGAGGCCGAGGAGAGGCGAGGAGGAGAGAAACAGAGAGAGGCCGAGGAGAGGCGAGGAGGAGAGAAACAGAGAGAGGCCGAGGAGAGGCGAGGAGGAGAGAAACAGAGAGAGGCCGAGGAGAGGAGGAGAGAAACAGAGAGACGCCGAGGAGAGGCGAGGAGGAGAGAAACAGAGAGAGGCCGAGGAGAGGCGAGGAGGAGAGAAACAGAGAGAGGCCGAGGAGAGGCGAGGAGGAGAGAAACAGAGAGAGGCCGAGGAGAGGCGAGGAGGAGAGAAACAGAGAGAGGCCGAGGAGAGGCGAGGAGGAGAGAAACAGAGAGAGGCCGAGGAGAGGCGAGGAGGAGAGAAACAGAGAGA